>ML792429.1:267344-309389 GCA_009831015.1 Picea engelmannii | reverse complement strand
CCTGAGGAGGAAAAACTTAAATCCAAGATCCTCTTGGATTCAAATTTCAAGGAAACTGAAAGAAATCATAACATCATTATAATCAAACATTCATCATAATACAGTCACAACTATCCATGTGAATCAGTCAATCATGAACTCTCTCAGTATCAGAGGCAAATAATATGGAGTAAGAAAGATGACTTAGATTAATCAAGAAGTCTCAAATCAAGTACATAACTAAAGAACCAGTATTCTTCATCAAAATATTACAATAGCAGGGAGCCTAGCTCAACCATTCGACCTTAAGAAAATATCAAAACTGCCTATATATACTAAAAATTTTGCAACCACCAGGAACGTGATCGGACCCCTGCATTCAAAGTTTATAGTTGGTGCCTACTATGTTAGCCTATGCAGGCCTTCTTATGTCAGACACGAGCCTGACTTAGTTATGTGCTTTGCAGGAAAATCTATCCTTAGGGAAACTTCAGATTGACAATTTCCCCCCACGGCCATTCTCAGTATGATTTCCATTTATGGGGTGAGACGAGGTCTCAACTATCGCCCCCGTGTCCATTAACTACCTTCATTGGGATAGGGACAAGACCTGACACCCATGAATGTTCTAGGCAATGCCCACAACTTCTTCGAGTCAATCTCAATGCCTCGAGGCCATGCATATCTTCTTTTGTGACCAATACAGGCACTTTTGGCCTTTGGTGCAACTCCTCTCCATCGCTCCTTCTTCAATGTGACCTAGTTCCATGACCCTATGCAATTGCGCGATTGCAGGCATGACCAAGGGTGGTTTGAAAGCAAACCACTTTTTTCCTCACAATTCACCATGAACCGCCACGTGTCCCTTTCTAAAAACCACGGTTCCGATTGTGGCCCACCCTTAAAAATTTAAAAATGTGTGCACCTTCCGACCCCGCAATGGAGTGCGACCACTGATCTTGTGATTTGAGTTGAGGCTTCCTGATCAACAGCCCAACTCTGACACCTTTTAGATTGATGGATCGGATCTTCCCTTTTCAAATCGACGACCAAGATCTGCTTCGCGATTCAGGCTTTAGACCTTTCAAACTTCAAACTATTTTTTCCCCAAACAAAACCTCCGGAGCTAAGGATCTGATGACGTGTGGCTCCTGTATTTGGATGGTTGAGATCAACTTCGGGCCTTCAGGCACCGAGAAAATTAAAACTCAAATCACGCTTACCTTCTGTGCTTTTACTTGGATTTGTCAATCTATTGACACGCATCCTCTTCGATCAATGGTTTTGCTCCTGCTTCGGGACTTTAACCCCTTCAACCAGATCAACGACCCTTATGCTCCCTCCTTGATCAATGATTGGGATCTCCTTTGGGTCTTTGGGCGTTTTCCTCCTTCGCTTTCCTTCAGAGCTCTAGATCTGGCGCCGTGTGGCTCCTAGATTTGGATAAACGAGATCCATTTCGGGTCTTCGGGCTTCGAGAAAAAACAAATCTCAAACCTTGTCTTCCTCTATGTTCTTTTACCTGGAGCTATGGATATGATGACATGTGGCTCTTGTTGATTAACAGCTCAGATTCACTTCGAGACTTCAGGCACTTCAGGACTTTGTAATTTTTAATTCCCACAATTCTTCGGAGCATCGAACTCCGAAGCGATGGATCTGCCTCCATGCGTCCTCAGATTTTGATGGCTCAGTTTATTTCAGGAGTTCAGGTTTCGTCACTTCGGGAATTCCACACACTTCTCACTTCGAAACTCCTGAATCTTATTTCCTCGAACCTTGGATCAACTACCACCTGTCCCTTTAAAGATCAACAACTCATGCTCTCTTTGGGCCTTTTTCTCTGGTGCTATACTTTTCACAACTTTTAAGATTCTAAATGCCCGTGAGCTGCTAATCTGAACTCCACATGGAATTCCCACCGTTGAAAGGTGAACCTACATTTTTGCTTGATTCGGGTCTAGAACGGACCACTCTGAGTGTCACACTTTGAACCCACGGTTGTGGCCTGTGTAAATAAAGACTTGGACAACTGGATAGGGGCTCAAGAAAACAATAGGACGAGTGATTGAAACAAAAGGAGATGGGTGTTCATATTTAGAGGAAAACAAAAAGGCTTTGGGTTGATACTTTTTCAGGTAAGACATCAAGGAAAACCATGGTCTTTTAAACAAAAAGGGGCGAACAAAACCGACTTTACTAGTCAAAGGGGAAACTTTAAGACATGGCTCATGAAAGAGAGAAAGACAGGGAAATGATACAGACTTAGGTATTCACAACAACCCCATACAACTCTTGACAAGCCTATGTGATAACATTTGGCTCCACAGGGGATGGCATGCTCCCTGCGAGCTGCAAAGAATGTGTAGTTCAAGTGCCTTAGTTGTTGGGCTATGGAGTCTAGCTCAAAAAATTTCGCCGAAGGCTGACATGTACACTATTATACTTATAAAAAGGAAAACAAACACACATGCTCCAAAAAGAGATTATTTATGTACAGTCCTAGGCTAACTAATTTTTACAAAATGTTAGGTGAAAGCAAACTTCCACCATAACCACCCAGACTCTTCAATAATATAATTCTTCTCTTTACTGCAAATAATCTATAAAAGGTAAGGGAAGTATGACATCATAACGAAAAGATGTTTTGGAACACTAGAAATACCTCCAAATGGTGATAATATGAACAATTTTGCAGGCTCCAATGCTTTTGGAAAACATAGTTCCATATATAATCCCACAGGGTCACAAAATTTATAATCAGGAAAGATCGACAAGTAAGAAATTACCTCTTGCTCTTCATGGTTACTCACCCATCATTCGATGTTCTCAGAGTATACAAGTGGGTAGAGGACTGATGTGGGTCGGTTAATCCCAGGTGATACTTGCTCATTTACAGGTCAAGACAAAAGATAAATCGCACCTTTAGCTCCTCCATTTCTCCTTTGTCTGCTCCAATAACATATGCTAGCTGAGAGAAAGAAGTCTCTTCATGTATATCCATGGATGGCTCTTTCTCTCTATCATGCTGCTCAGTGTCTTTTGCAGGCCCAAGATGGTTGATTTCCACACAATGCTCTTCCTTAATGTATAAAGTAAAAGGCTCTATAGTATGGTCTTGGAAATCCTTCATATCCACATCAGAATTAGATTCATAGTTGTCATACTTAGGCTGGTTTCTCCCCAAGTCAGTAAAATGTAGTGTGGAGATCTGATGCTCTTTATATGAACACTCATTAAAGAGGGGTCAGCACAAAATGCCTCCATCTTGCAAAAAAGGAGTGATCTCTTGATTCTTCTCTTCGATCCTAGGTAGAAATACATTGTGGAAAACCTCTTGAAGGAAAAGAGAAGAATCCTCCACAACCACTATCTCTTCCTCCAAATCTGAGACAACGGGTGTATCAGGGGCAGAAAATAATATATCCATGGCTATGTAATCATCAACACTGGGAGCAATAATATTTGGGAGCATGGAAAAGCTCTACTCTTCATCGTTTTTGTTGGGATATCCATAAAAAATGGGTTGCTTTCGGTCAGTATCTACAACAATTTCTTCTTTTAAATCTGAGACAGAAGGTGTACTAGGGGAGGAAAATAATGCATCCATAGTTATGTCATCATCAGCGCTATCATCGATCATATCTGGAAGGACTTCTTGTTGGGAAATAGAGAGAGAAAACTTTTCATCTGTATTCTCAAAATACTCACTTTCATCCTTGCTTTCTCTCTCAATCAGATCTTCACCAGACTCATCACATGAGGAACACTCTATTGTCTACAGAATGTGGAGTGTAAACCTCTTAGAACAATCATCAAAAATAATATGAGCCGAGTAAATCTTCCAGTAATACGTATTAAAAGCATCGTGAAAATCCTTCAAAGAATGAATACTAGCAGCAGGGAGAGATAGACACCATCCAAGAGCATCTTCTTCTAAAGAAAAACTGAACATCTTGATACAGACATCCTCATGAAAGAATCCATGTTCAATCATGCATACATGAAATTTTAATAAGTGCTCACCGAGATGGTCATGCTTGCTTCCTCTGAATTTCGGAAGATAATCATCTCATTCGTTTATAGCCGGCACCAAATGTGGATAACCAGATATGGATGAAAAATTGAAAGGGGAAAAACTCTAAGCCAAGATAGTCGAGAGATGTGGCTCCTTCGTTTCTCCTTCATGGCTCTCCCTAGGATTAGTTTCACAATCACTATAAACAAGAACCATGGAAAATCCCTGCTCTTCATCCTCTTCGCTGGGATATTCATCAAAAGTTGTTTTCTCTTGGCCAGTATCTGACATCACTTCTTCGTCATAAGCAAGGATGCCCATAACATCTGTTTCAAGGACCGAAATATCCTCTGTGTTTTCTTCATAAGATCGGCAATCAAAATCTGCCTTTACTTCTTCTATTTCTGTAGAAAGTGATCTTACCAGTCCCACCAGCTCACCCAAATCATCTTCTTCATCCTCACAGTCTGCATCAGAATCCGCTATATTCTAAACACAGTCTTTATATTCCTTACAACAGTTATGAGAAATAAACTCAGAGGAATAAAACTTTTGACAATGCCTATTGAAAGTCACATGAAACTGCTCCAGGGAGGAGATGCTAGTAGGGGGTAAGGAGTGGTACCACTCACAAGCATCTCCTACTAATGAGATCATGAACATATTCAATAATACATCTTCATGATGTATTTCCCATTGATGCATGAGTTCATGAAACTCACGGAGATGCTCGACAGGGTTGTCATCTTTACACTCTCTAAATATGGGCAGAAAATCACTGCATTCATCCATAGTAGGAACAACATTTGGAAAACCAGGAACATAGGAGAAATTAAAAGGAGCAAACCTCCAAGCCAATATTATTTCCATTTCAAAACAGTGGAGTCACCACTAGATCCTTTAATCATGGAGTCCCCATGTGAATGATATGCAGTCTGAATGTGTCTGGTCTTTGTTTACCATCAAAGACCAAATCTGATCATTGTCAATCTCCCAGGGAACTTTCAAGCTGAGAAAGCAGTTGCTAAAAGCCTTCTCGAGAAAAATTCTTTGGGTCAACTTCGGGTGTGCTAGAGGCAGCCACAACTGAAATATTGGAGTCAACACAGTGGAGTCTCCAGGTGCAAGAACAATCTTCAATGGCTATGATATCTGATGCACCTTCAAAATTAGAAGCTCTTTGTCGTTCTATCCCAGGGAAATTTCTTCAATTCGTTCCCTGGAAATGGCACCAGAAATGTTAGCACTAGAAGTCACCTTTAGATTGCATAGAAGGTAAGCCCAGTACCCATCAGTCTATACAGTGAATGTAAATGAGTTTTAGGTGGTCAAATGGAGAAGACTCAATGTTAATAACGTTCTAACTCATAAATATGGACTAGCATGCATAAGAAATTGAGGTCTGGAATCAACTCCAGTTAGTAAGTTGGAGTAAGGGTGAATATAGGGAATACTTTGATGAGGAGAGTGTAGACGTGTGTCATGGACATCAGGTCTTCCAACAGCCTAAGGAGGAAAAACTTAAACACAATATCCTCTTGGATTCAAATTTCAAGGAAACTGAAAGAAATCATAACAGTATTATAATCAAACGTTCATCATAATACAGTCACAACAATCCATGTGAATCATTCAATCATGAACTCTCTCAGTATTAGAGGAAGATAAGATGGAGTAAGAAAGTTGACTTAGATTAATCAATAAGTTTCAAATCAAGTACATAACCAAAGAACCAGTGTTCTTCATCAAAATATTACAATAGCAGGGAGCCTAGCTCAACCATTTGACCTTGACAAAATATCCAAACTGCCTAAATATAATAAAAATGTTGCAACCACCAGGAATGTGATCAGACCCCCGCATTCAAAGTTTCTAATCGACACCTACTATGTCAGCCTGTGCAAGCCTTCTTACGTCAAATGTGAGCTTGGCTTAGTTATGTGCTTTGCAGGAAAATATGTCCCTCAAGAAACTTCGGATTGACAATCTCCCCCCATGGCCATTCTCAGTATGTTTTCCATTTTTGGGGTGAGATGAGGTCTCAACTGCCGCCCCCATTTCCATTAACTACCTTCATCAGGATCGAGATGAGGCCTAACACCCATGAATGTTCCAGGCAGTTCCACGACTTCTTCGATTCAATCTTGGTGCCTCGAGGCTATGCAGATCTTCTTCTATGACCAATATGATGCTTTCAGCCTTTGGCGTAGCTCCTCTCCATCGCTCCTTATTCAATGTCACCTAGAGCCATGACCCTATGCAATTGTGCGATTGCAGGCGTGACCAAGGGTGGTTTGAAAGAAAACCACTTTTGTCCCTGCAATTCACCATGAACCGCCATGCATCCCTTTCTAAAAACCACAGTTCTGATTGTGTCCCACCCTTGAAAATTTAAAAACATGTGCACCTTTCGACCCCGCAATGGAGCACAACCATTTATCTTTTGATCTGAGATGAGGCTTTCTAATCAATGACCCAGCTATGGCGCCTTTTATATTGATGGATTGGATCTTCCCTTTTCAAATCAACAACCGAGATCTTCTTCACCATTCGAGCTTCAGACCTTTCAAACTTAAAACTATATTTGCCCCAATCAAAACCTCCAGAACTAAGGATGTGATGACGTGTGGCTCTTGGATTTGGATGGCCAAGATCCACTTCGGGCCTCTGGGCTCCGAGAAAATCAAAAATCAAATCTCGCTTACCTTCTATTCTTTTACCTAGAGTTTTCGATCTATTGACGTGCCTCCTCTTCAATCAACGGTTCTACTCCTGCTTCGAGACTTTGACCCCTTCAACTAGATCAATGACCCTTCTGCTCCCTCCTCGATCAACAATCAGGATCTCCTTCGGGTCTTCGAGCCTTTTCCTCCTTTTCTTTCCTCCGAAGCTCTAGATATGGCGTCAAGTGGCTCCTGGATTTGGATGGACGAGATCCATTTCGGGTCTCCGAGCTCCGGGAAAAAACAAATCTCAAACCTCGTCTTCCTCCATGTGTTTTTACCCGAAGCTATGGATCTTAGGACATGTGGCTCTTGTTTATCAATGACTCAGATTCACTTCGGGACTTCGAGCACTTCGGGACTTTGCAATGTTTAACTCACACAATTATCTAGAGCGTCAAACTCTGAAGCAAAGGATCTACCTCCACGCGTCCTCATCTTTTGATGGCCGAGATTATTTCGGGAGTTTGGGCTTCGTCACTTCAGGAATTCCACATACTTCTTACTTCGAAACTCCCGAATATTATTTCCTTGAACACTTGGATCAACTGCCACATGTCCCTTTAAAGATCAACGACTTATGCTCTCTTTGAGCCTTTTTCTCCGACGCTATACTTCGCGCAACTTTTAAGATTTTGAACGCCCCCGAGCCACTAATCTGAACTCCACATGGAATTCCCACTGTTGAAAGGTGGACCTACCTTTTTTCTTGATTCGGGTCCAGAACGGACCACTCTGAGTGTCGCACTTTGAGCCCACGGCTGCGGCCTATGTAAACAAAGACTTGGACGACTGGATAGGGGCTTGGGAAAACAATAGGACTAGTGATTGAAACAAAAGGAGATGGGTGTTCATCTTTAGAGGAAAACAGAAAGGCTTTGGGTCGAGACTTTTTCAAGTAAGACATCAAGGAAAACCATGGTATTTTAAACAAAAAGGGGCGAACAAAACCAAATTTACCAGTCGAAGGAAAAACTTTAAGACATGGCCCACAAAAGAGAGAAAGACAGTGAAAGGATACAGACTTAGGTATTCACAACAGACCCATACGACTCTTGACAACCATATGTGATAACACCTAGTATGTGTTATATATATAGATATATATTAATCTATTTTTTTAACATAATAAAAAATGAATTTATTATATATGCATGATAATTGACGTATATTATACATATATTAATTTATTAAAATTTATATAAAATTATAAACTGACAATTTTCACATGTTGTATTTGGGATGAAAATTCATTTTCATCGTGGTATAGGAGATAATATTTCTTTATAAAAGAATAAAGGGTTCTATCATAATCTCGGATCGATACTTCATATTCCTAATCAATAATGAATGGAGATGATTTATCAATGATTCATTCCACTATTCATTTATAAATTTAATCATTGTATTTATACGACTTCTCCTCATACAAAATAAGATAGGAAAAGTAGCAATCTTCACCTTTAGATGGAAAACTTTGTGTCTATAAGGGAGTGGTTTGAAGACAGGGAGTGGTTTGAAGACAGGCGTAAAATAACTGGATTACTGGAAAAAATGGTCGAAAGGGATAGTAAGGACCTCAATGCGATGGAGAAGAACAAGAATCTAAGTAATTTCAGATCTGAAAATTACTTCCTAGTGATCAAACAGTAAACCCTAGTTGTTATCATTGAGTAATTTTACACTAAAATTATGACACAAAATTACAACAGCAGAAACAACAAGATCTGAGATAAATCATCCACACACTCAAGACATAAAAAAAAAAAATCTATAAAATTGTTAAATCCAGAAATTCCTAGGGAAAAACCAACCCTCCTTGTCGATACAAATTCACCAAAAATCAGAGGACAAACTTGTCCTCTGAAAACAAAAATAAACAAAAATTTCAGAACAATTCCCAATATGAAAACCTATTTCCATCACCTATACGGCCTGCTGATGTCAACCATACAAAATGTCACCAGCCCAGAAAACACACATGTGTGGAATGTCACACATGTGAACATGTGTGACTATATGGATTGCCATACGATTCTGCTCACACATGAGAATGGTACTCCCTCACATGTGCAACATGTTTCACACGTGTGGATAAACTCCCTTTTTCACACATGCGAATCAACTCCTCATTCTTACTCACACTTGTGGGCTCTCTTGGCTGAAATATAAATCTTCTTTGTCTAAAAACTGAAACAAAAAATCTCCAAGAACCCTAGGCCAGATTTGTCATAATTGCATAATTTATCCAAGCTCCTAAAACAAGTGCACTCTCACTTATGCTAACTTCATAATGACACAATAATATTTGTCACAATCTCTTCTCTTCTTATATAGGATTCCAATGAGTGTGTTTAGGCACCCCTTCTAAAATCAACAATTAATTAGAATATTCTATTCCTCTTTGTGAGTGTGAAACCCCAACATTGTTGATGTTTTGGTAGCTACGGGAGGAAATTTCCTCTAGACAACCTTCCTTAGAAGAGAAGAAGATTCTGGAAGTCCAGGAATACCATTTAACATTAGAAGAATACCTCATAAGAGAAGTCGACTCACAAGGAAAATTATATAGTGAAAAATAAGATTCCCAGAGAAGAAGTTGGCCCAAGCAGGTGACTTGAAGAATATAAATAAGGGAGATGTCTAGATCATTTGAGACACACAGACTCACTCACTCATTGGAGAAGGGCACGCCAATCTGAGTCAAGGAGAAGACATCTACTACGACATAGTGGAGATTGGTTATTCTTGGTGAAGGCTTTCTCTTGTGTGATATCTCTCTAAGGAGGTGCACTCTACTTGTATGGTGTTGTTGTTGCAACTGGGAGCACTAGCTTGTGTGCTAGCCTAATGCTAGGGTTTCTTTCTTGTTTGTTTCTCTTGAGAGATGGTGTATGGTTGGACTATTGTGGAAGGAATCTATATAAGAAAGGTTGTTGGGTTTTTCCCCCATTTGGGGTTTTCCCAGAATAAATCTCTTGTGTACTCTTGTCTATTATTTGTGTTGTTATTATTGTTCAGTCTATGATATAACTGTTATTGTTAAAAGGAATAAAAGAGCATTGGTAACACTACTACTCTATAAGTAAAGAAAATCTAACATGGTATCAGAGCTAGTTACCTTCATAATAATTTGACCATTGGAAGGAACATTATTTGCAGCAGTACCTTACTATTGCACTGAAATACTTTGTCAAGCTCGTTGAGCAATAGTTCAAAGGATTCAGGACTATTTTCACCATAGAAAAGTTTTCCCTACCCTAGCACACCCCCTGCAACACTATGGTTGCAGTTCCATGAAATATTATAAATTTGAAATTTCTCAGATCTAGGGTTTCTATCGATGAAAATTTCAACCAGTATGAGAGTTGAATATAGATTGGATGGAGAAGATAACTTCAGATGCTGGAAGCACAAAGTACTTCTCATTCTATAGGAGAATGATTTATTGTATCATGTCAAACAAGTGCTTCCAAAACTAGAAGAAGAAGACGCCAAAGCAATGTTCAGGAAGAATGAGATCAAGGCCAAGAGGATTTTGACAGACTCAATAAAAGACCATCTGATAACTAATGTATCATAACTAAAGACATCAAAGGAAATTTTGATGCCCTAACCAAGATTTATGAAAGTAAGAATACCATCCAAAAGCTTACTCTAAGGCATCAACTCATAAACATGACAATGAACAAGTCAGAAACAATCGCCAACTATTTCATGAGGATCTCACAGATCAAAGACCAGTTATTAGACATTGGAGATCTGATAGATGACATTGAACTTGTGACTACTACACTCAATGGATTTCCTTCCTCTTGGGATCCATTCGTTCAAGATATTTGTGCTAGAAGCAAATTTCCCAAGTTTAACAAGTTATGGGAAGACTATACCCAAGAGGAATCCAGATTGATATCCAAGTCATAGAAGATAAATTATAATAAAAATCAATCCCTTGTCACTCAAGTAAAGAAAAGGAAATAAACGGAAGAAGGAAATCCAAATAAATCTAAGAGACCATGTTATAAGAAGGATGTGTAAAATATCAGATGCTACAACTGCAAGGATATGGGGCATTATGTCGCACAATATCCTCTTAGACATGAAAGGGAAAGAAGAAGCACCATGCACATGCAATGGATACTGAAGAGAATAAGTCAAAGGATGTAGAGTATGTCTTTTAGCCAGTGGTGCTTGCAAGCACATAACCGTAGAGTAGGAGAAACTATAGAAGACAATTCAAGTGGGACAACAGCTGCTAAAATCTAGGTTTGCATATCAGGTTTGATATTTTATATTGTTGTAGCTTAAGTAAGTATTGTAACTAGAATAACAGTCTTTAGAGTTCCATTATTGCTATTGTTATAAAATGTTTAGTAACAATTAAATATTGTTGGTACAACTACCATTAAGTAAATGCTCATGGTTTAGTATTAATAATGCACTTGTTTTCAATATGAAATTGATCTCCTCTAGGAGATGATCTTGGTTACTGACCTTGTCCCAGGAAAGTTAGCTTGTAAATTACATGGAGGTTACTATGGAGAGGTTGTTGTCTCTTGTTCTGGGAAGGTCACAGGTGATAGATCTGAGAGGGAGCTATAATGATGGTTGCAGGAGGAAACAGTTTAGATGGTCTCTAGCTGAGACATGGAGCAGACTATCAAGACATAGAGATGTGAGCATGACCGTACATAACCATGTAATGAAGAGGACAAAGTTAGAACCTTTTGGAAAGAAGGGTACTTTTGCAGACACAGAGTATATCATATGGATATCGGTTGTAAGGAGAATAGGACTCTAAAGATGACCGTATAGATCCTTTTAGTTCAGTTTATCACTCTTCATATCATCAGGAAGAGTTAGTAGAGCTAGAAGGTCCTACCCATAAACATTGCAGTGACCAAGAAGAGACCAACATGGTCCCGTGATAATTTGCAAGATGCAAAGGAGATACATATATATGGCATTTATGAGCCATATCATGAGGAGGAGAAGATAACTCCACCAGTGGTGAGGCATGTGGCCCCACCAAGTACCAGCTCAGAAGGAGATAGAGTTCAAAGAGACTCATCCCTCACGATCCATTAGGGAGGAGAAACCTCCCCAATACAATCCATAGGAGATCATATTTCAGAGGAGGTCAACAGGTGTAGAGGGAGCAGATGGATCCAAATATTATATAGACTCAGAGGGAGTTAAGATTCAGAGGGAGCATGCAGACTCAAAGTAATCCTAATATCAGAGAAATTCAGTTGACCCAAAGGAAGACCATATCATTCAGAGGGAGAGAGAGATGTCTTTCAGGACTGACAGGCAGATGTCATGAGTTTAAGAGGCTAGATCGTAGCTTCAGAGGCTTCTAGGAGATGTGAGATCTCCTGGGAGGATTCCCTTGTTTCAGTAGAATTTTCTACAGTGACAGAGGAGGCAACTAGTCAAAAGGACTAGGATAGGGATTTTTTGTTAGTTCCAGAGAGAGAAAGAGACCACATAAGTTTTCAACTATGTGGCATTGATAAAGAAGATCATTTATTTGGAACCTTCCACTTACGAGGAAGCTTCTAAGCAAAAATTGTGTGGAAGGATTCCATGATGGAAGAGAATTAGTCCAACATGATGTGTGGAAAATGGCTCCAAGACCAGTAGGGAAGTCAATGGTGACTTCCAAGTGGATATACAAGATCAATCATGTTGTATATGGTAGCATAGAGAGGTACAAAACAAGATTTTTGGATAGAGGATTCTCCCAGCAAGAGGGAGAGGATTATGGCGAGACACTTGCTCCATTATCCAGAACAAGTGTACATTGAGTAGCCACAAGATACATGAGAAGGAGTCTCATGTTTTCAAATTGAAGAAATCTTTGTACAGGCTTAAGCAAGCACCCAGGGAAGGATATGTTAGACAATTATTTTTATGAGCTTGGGGATGGTTTCCCCTTGATATTGGATCACCTGTTACATAGAATGAGAAGCTCACAAATGGGTGCAAGAGGGATCTCACTTCAGATTTCGAGATAAAGTATCTAGGTCTGATGCATTACTTCTTGGAATTGGAGGTGTGGCAGAGGTCATATGAGTTTTTCCTTAGCCAAGGAAAATATATTCTTGAGATCCTGTAGAGACTCAAGATGATGGATTGCAATTCCATGGCCACACCTATGTTGAAAAATATGAAGCTCTTGAGTGATTCATCTTCATATTTGGGGGATCCCACGATGTACAGACAGTTGATCGGATCATTGATGTACCTGGTTAACACCAAGATGGACATATGTTTTGCAGTGAACACTTTGATTTAGTACATGGTTGAGCCTAGACATGTACATTGGATAGTATCAAAACATGTGTTGAGGTACCTACATGGTACAATTGGATATGGATTGAGATATGTCTCAGATGAATATGTGAAGCTCCAAGTTTATATAGACTCTGACTAGGAAGGGAATGTAGTGGATTGGAAAAGAACATCAGGATGTTTCTTTAGATGTCAATGGCACTCAGTAAAACAGAGGCAGGGTATATAGAAGATAGTGTTGCAAGTCGTGAGGTAGTGTGGCTTCGGAAAGTTCTTGCAGGGATATTTGATCTAGAGTTGGAGCCAACTTTGATACATTGTGACAATCAAAGTTGCATGAAACTTTCTAAGAATATTGTCTTTCATGACAAGTCAAAGCACATAGAGATCAAATATCATTACATCTGAGAAATTGTGTAGAGAGGAGTTATGGAGCTCGAATACAAATCCATAGATTAGCAGATAGCTGGCATTCTCTCCAAGCCTCTGTCCAAAGTGAAGTATGAATACTTCAGAGACAAGCTTGGCATGATGAAAAATGTCCACCCTCATTGAGAGGGAGGTGCGTTATTTCTTCTCCTGTCGGCTAACCCCTCTGGTCAAGGGTTCCCTAGATCAATCATGTGAGGTGACTGAGGGGGTAATGCACTGCTAGACCTAATGAGAGAAGAAACATCTCACGTATAACCGTGAGACTGTGGCAAAGACTATGCGTCTATGGACAGTAGTTGTGTGCTACTACGATGGATGTGTTCCATTGGTAGTGATTGTGTATCACTGGAAAATAGATATGTTCTACTAAGGTGGATGTGTTACACTAGTAGTGATTGTGTATCACTAGATAGTAGTTGTGTGCTACTACGGTGGATGTGTTTCACTGGCAATGATTGTGTATCACTGGATAGTAGTTGTGTGCTACTATGGTGGTTGTGTACCATTGGCAGTGATTGTGTATCACTGGATAGTAGTTGTGTACTACTATAGTGGTGGTTGTGTACCATTAGACAATAGTTGTGCGGTGGTTATGTACCACTGGCGGTGGTTTTGTACCATTGTACAATAGTTGTGTACTACTATGGTTTGTCAACATATTGGATGGCATTGTAGTAGATATGTGTTACTAGATGATTGTCATGGAGACTACCAGATCATTTGGGAGTAGCTGAATGCTATTAGTTGATAGGAGCATAGTCATGGAGACTACGATAGATGATTTGACCTATCGATGGCATGGTATTAGTTGTGTGCGACTAGTTGATTGCAGAGTAGTCAGTGAACTACTAGATGAAGACATTGTGGAAAGATACCTCCTTAGCTAAGAGGGAGTGTTGATGTTTTGGTAGCTGCAGGAGGAACTTTCCTCTAGACAACCTTTTTTAGAAGAGAAAATTTTGGAAGTCTAGGAAGACCATTGAACAACAGAAGAATACCCTAGAAGAGAATTAGGCTCACAAAGAAAAGAATAAAGTGAAAAATAAGATTCCCAGAGAAGAAGTCATCCCAAGTAGTTGTCTTGAAGAATATAAATAAGGGAGATAGTTATGGAAATATTCCTCTACAGACATATGAACTTTCCCTTGGATTACAGACCCCTCTACCTGTTAGAATATAATGGATGTGTTTTTTTTACCATTGACAATATCACTATTGTCACCCAACCATAGGCCGAAGCCACCCTCCGAGCTCCTTAACCTTGACAGAGAATCACTCTGGAAGCAAACCTTAGGCTAGATAGCCAAACAAAGGGTAGCGCACCTTTCCCCAAGGATAGCACACCAAACAAGAGATGATAAGATATTCCAAACTCTAGACAAAAGATAGTCCAAGACAAAACCGAAATCTGATAGATGCAACAACTACAATGACAACTCTCCTCCAAACCTGTGCACAAACTAGGAAACTGCATTGTGCACGAGTGTTGCTCTGCAATTCTGAAAATGCCTGCTAGAATGAAGACTAGCCTCTTGTATTTATACTAATTCTGTCTAACTGCCTGGGCCGACTTCTCATTCTGGGTACCTATTTACTCAATATATATTATTTCCTCTAGTCGACTTCTTCTCTTGTAGGTTAATAACATAATATCAATTAACCTCTTGAGCCGACTTGTCTTCTGGGGTTATTAGCCAACTCATTAGGGTTTATTCTTGCTTCCTAGAATATTCTATTCTCATCAGGTAAATACCTCCCACAACTACCATAATATTAACACTCCCTCCTACCTAGGGAGGTATTATAGGTAATGGTCTTGAGCACAAACATGCCATTCACCCGGTAGCATCAACATAGTCGTATAGACTTTCTCATGACTAGATCATGAGCACCATTATCACCATCAGTGTCATTAGTTGCATCATCTCTCGAAACCATACTCTATCTGAGTAATTAGACATGATGTTGGATAAGTCACTCACACCACAGAGTGACACAAGATCCATTCTTCTAATCTGGACATATGTCCTAGAAGAATAAATGTCCTAAACCATTTTTCATCTGGGAAATCTCTGTCCATTGATCATCCATCTAGTTGATAATCATTTTCAATACTGTTGATAGTATTCAAGGAAATTGGAACAATATCATTCAATAGAAAACAATTGTTTCTATCCATAGTAGTACACAACTACAATCCAATGGTGCACTACCACACCAAGTAGCACACAAGTACTTGATCATTGACATATAGTCACAAACAGTGGAACACATCCACCATGGTAGTATACATCTACTATCTAGAGTCATACAGTCTTCATAACAATCATCTGATATCAACTTGCACAGAAATAATGTTATGATATAAATTGAGTCATCTGGACCATTCTTTCACTCCCATCTGTGAGATCTTGGAAGAGAATATACCCTCAAAAGGGAAAAACATCGATGATGAGCTATCTGGACTACTATTCTCAAGCAAGGAAGAATAATTGTCCTGATTTCTAACCTTGGACCATTCCCCACCCTGGGCCATTCCTCTGACACTAGACAAAGTGTAACCTGGAGAGAATGAGTCTGCCCTAAGGAATGTATGTCCCTGATTGCTAAACCTGGACCATTCCCCACCCTAGGCCATTCCTCCAGCACTAAACAAAGTGCAACCTAGAGATAATGAATTTTCCCTAAGGAATGATTGTCCGGACCATTTCCTAAGGAAATGACTGTCCCGCACCAACCTCCAAAACAGACCATTCCCCATGTTAACCACAATGGGAAATCGTTGTCCAGCGAGGCGGGCCAGTCTTCTTGAGTAACCCTCAAGAAGAGAGACTTCCCTAGACCATTTTCCATGTTAACCACAATGGGAAATCACTGTCTATGGTACATCAACAATCCATCAAACCATTTTCATTACAAAAATGATCGTTCGATCTAGACCATTTTTCGAACTGGAAAATGCCTATCCATCAAAAATCTCAAACCACTTTCCGAACTAGAAAGGAACTACTCATCTTGGACCATTTTTGGAACTAAAAAATGATTGTCCATAAGTCAATATCACATTAGTGCTCCCTCCCAAACTGGGAGTCATCTCTTCATTTTTCAATAAGCAAGTCGTCTCCATGAACTCCAGCTTGAGTATGCAACTCTTTCCTCTTGGACAGAAGCTTTACCAAAATGTCTACTTATTTACTCATCTGTGGAGATATGTATTGGAGAACCACTTTCTCCTTTCTAGAATTCATCACGGATAATGTAATGCTTGATTTCAAATGTACTTCGGTCTGGAACACTGGTATTCTCTGAAGGCTTTATGTAGCTCTGATTAATAAAGTATATCATTGTTGGATTCCTCTTGGTTCCTGCTAGCTCACAACATCGTGGCAATGGTCAAACTAAAACATATCCATGTGGCACTTCTTCTATCATCATGAGATATTTTTTCATGGATTGGCAATCCATCATCCTGATCTTCTGAGTAATCATTCTAATACAATATCTATGTTATAGAAAATCTTCACCACGATTCTGTTGTGCATTGGAGTTTCTCCACCAAGTTATCTTCTTCCATATGCATACAAGGGTCTCTTTCTAGTATGCCTCAAAGTCTTGAGGTTTATCTTCATACGCTCTTTGTTCAATTTCTCTAGAGAACAGTCTTTACATTCATCTGATGTAGAAATCCAACCCATGGATATTGTGGATGATATAATGACTCATGTAGAGGTATGTCTGGTTTACTGGAACAAGTAATCATCATAGTCTTCTCCCTCCATCTGGGAGAACCTCTAGTTTTGGATCTTGCAATGCTTGCATAGATACACTGTTCTTCATCACAACTTTCAGTTTCTCTGCTTGATTACTTTTAGTGAGTTTATATCAGACTAGTAATCTTGTGATTCTTAATACAATGACTAGTTTTTCTGGCTTCTCTTTCTTTCTTGGAATCTTCATATTCTTCCTAGTGTTTTTCTTTAGCTCTTGGGTCCATGGAGTTTCTTATAGATTGCATGCCCTAAAGATTCCACTTCTTCCTTTCATTATAGGATCATGGATGTGGATGGACAACCAGGGATACTTTGAGGCTTCTCTTCGAAGAAGACTTCTTCTGAGGTCAAACTGAACACGTACTGCATTTCATGGTTGCTACCATGGATATATACTTCATCATCTTCAATGGATAATAGGATTTAGGGTTAGCTCCCTCCTAATCCTTGCTTCATGCATGAATACATGCTCTTCTTTTGGGAATATATAATCGACTCCCTCCATCTAGGAGAATCCATGCTTCTGTATGCATCTTTATTTCCTTATGCAAAGTGTCACAAATGTTTTTTCAATTTCCTCTTGATTACTGACTTCTTTCTTTACTTCTTCTAGGTTTTTGATTTCAGCTTATCTTGCAGCTTGTATTATAGTCATAGTGATAACATTCCTTATCTTTTTGTTCTTCCATAAGTATAGTTTCTCTTTGAACATATTATCTTCTAAGAAATAGATATGCAAGATATGTACAAAAAACATGGTATGTACAAGAACTATGAAGAGTAATGTTACCTTGTCTTAGAAGAAGAAGTATGTATTGTCCTGCTTGGATTTCTTYGAGGGTTCCCTTTCTTCGRCAATTGATGCTTCATGTGTTTCYTTCCCTTTCTTTAACTCAGGACAATGATTCTTGTAGTGACCATACTTTTGAAAATTGAAGCATTGTATCCTTGACATATCTTTCTCTTGATTTGTTTTCTTCTTGGAGCCAAACTTCCTTTTGTTCCTAAAKTTCTTGAATGTTGTTGTGAAGGCTTGATCATCGTACTTCTTTTGGGGTTTCTCTTTTGCATTGATCCTTGATTCTTCTTGAGCMCAACAAGTCCAAAGTTCTTCAAATGTAGGATACTCCTTCCTTGTGTTCACGCTTGTGGAAAATGCATCCCATGTCTTGGGAAGACCATTGAGTACTATGTTTACCAATTCCTTCTCTGAAATGATCTCTTCAATAGCTTGTAGTTGATCTATTAACTGAGAGATCCTCACAAATTATTATGTTATGTTGTCATCATCATTCATCTTCATGTCACTGAGCTCATTCTTCGGACTCATTACTTGTCCAATGTTTCTTAGTGAGAAGAGGTTTGTTAAGGCATCGCACATCTTCTTTGATGAGTCAAGATGTGAGATGTAGGGTATCAAGTGGTCTTTTATAGATTCAACTATGATACTCATGGAATTGATGTTACCATCTTTAAACTTATCCATAACTGTAACGTTCTCTTTTTCCTTCTCTTTTCCTTCTTCAAATTTTGGTTCCACGATCTTTCCTTTCACAATATTCAACACTTTATTCTTGGCAAGGATGAGGTCAATCCTTGTCTTCCACGCTCTGAAGTTAGAAGCTCCATCTAACATATTCTTTGAATTCATAGAGTAATTCATGGCTACTTTGACTTAGTCAACCCTAGATTTGACCAAAAAATCAAACTTGACGTCTTGGATTGCTGAGAGTACCAGGAAATGCGCTAGGCTAGTGCGCACTGGTATATCTTTAAATTAGGTCAATCCCTTCACTTAAGGTGCCTCAACGAGAGGATTAGGGTTTATGCAACTACACCTGCTAGTAACCCTAGTGGCAATGCTTTGGTTACTGCTCCTGCTAGAAAACCTAGCTACAGTTCTTCAACGAGCTTAATATTCTTATGGCTATGTTTCCTTCTAGCGGTTAGACTAAATGAAGGAGGTGTGGGCCCATAACTTGTTAGAATATAATGGATGTGCTCCTTTTACCATTGACAATATCACTATTGTCACCCAACCATAYGCTGAAGCCACCCTTCGAGCACCTTAACCTTGACAGAGAATCACTCCRGAAGAAAACCCTAGGCTAGATAGCCAAACAAAGGGTAGTGCACCTTTCCCCAAGGATAGYGMACCAAACAAGATCTAATCAGATAGTCCAAACCCTAGTGAGGAGATAGTCCAAGCCAAAACTGAAATCTGCTAACTGCARYAKCTACAATGACARCTCTCCTCCAAACCTGTGCACAAACTGGGCAACTGCAGTGCGCACAAGTGTTGCTCTGCAATTCTRAGAATACCTGCTAGAATGAAGACTGGCCTCTTGTATTTATACTAATTATGGCTAACTRCCTRGGYYGACTTCTCATTCTCGGTACCTATTTACTCAGTATATATTATTTCCTCTGGCCGAMTTCTTCTCTTGTAGGCTAATAACATAATACCAATTATCCTCTTGAGTCGACTTGTATTCTAAGGTTATTAGCCAACTCATTAGGGTTTATTCTTKCTTCCCAAAATATTCTATTCTCGTCAGGTTTACACGTGGAGGTAAATACCTCCCGCAGCTACCATAATATTAACACTACCAAGACAAAAAAAWTACATTTGGACACTACCATTCAAATAGATTCATTTTATCCATTGAAAAAGAGATAAGGAGGGGAAGTATGATGTACCTYGTTTATGACATTTTTCCAAGCTACTCCAATCTGCGAGATCCAAACAGTACCTACAATGGATAACAAKAAACAAACAAATATCTCCTACTCTAATGGATTAGACAAAATCAATCGATCTATSAAGATTAAGACAAGCATAGACAAGCACATGTAAACACATACTTGAARAAAATAGGCCAAGTGTATTAATGAAAACTTCAAAAGGAAACTTACAATCTTCAGATGATTTTGCATCAACCTCTCCAAKTCCTCCTCATCCAACCCTTGCTTGAAAGATCCRCAATCAAATAACAATGCTTTGCTTATTTCTCCTCCTTTTTCACCATGTTAATGCCTCCATTTATAGCCTTTGAGAGGCTCAASTACCTTGGGTATATTTAGAATTAATTGAGGATATGACTCCAATAGTTGTGATATCTTCCTTAGATGCATCCCTRGAGTTATATTCAATCCAAACTAACCCAATCCATCCATAGTTGTCTTTAGAGGAAAGTGGGATTTCCTCCAACATTCCCTCAACCAACTCAGCGCTCCCTTAAAATTGACAACAGAGCATTGCAGCGCTCCCMTTGATATGGACAAGGAGYACTAGCACTCCCTATGTATSAGMAGGGGAGCACTTATCTTCCAAAAATTCACCAAGATGAGTAAATCCCTAGTAAAAATACTTGTTTCGACTGTCAGATGATGGGGCTTCTTCTTCTAACATGTTTTAGGGGTTGTAACAAGTGTTTTCATGGTGTCGTTCAAGATGTGACACTTAGGAAAAGAGAATGTGACACTTACGACACTTGCRACAATGAAAGTGYGACACTTGYGACATTGTCKAAGTGAGGAATTTTKATGTGTAACAGATTTCCCCCCAAAGTGTGAAGTCAGAAAAGGAATGTTGATGGTTAAAACASTTTTTAGATTCTTCGAAGCAAGGGTATGGATTTGGAGAACYTGGTAGAATCTAYAGAAAACTATCAAACAATGTTAATATGTGTTCCATTCCTGAGGYAGACATACCTATGTTCGGAATACAAATGACTCAAAGYACRTCCACCAATAAATACATTGCARATCCATAATGATATTGACTAAGGAGATGGCCACCAAAGATACAATGTGGATCCATCWMTCTATGACCTGACTTGATCATAGCCACAAAATAATACACAGTGGAGMTACRATGTGATAAGAACATAGCCATAGACCAATACAAAGTGGATCTATGTTAAAACATGTATATCRGTCAGATAATCGCCATTGCAACCTAGGTAAAGTGTATATGCAGATGAATACTCAACCAAGGGTCTTCGTCCCGATCCTATAAAAGTACGATTGTGTCCATGTGAATAGGTGATTTGATKTCGAACATGATAGAAACCACTTGATTACCGGTCATTGAGGTATACCGCTAACAAGTGCGAGAGAAATCACCATTGATGTCGATGATTCTCAAGGTACTTTTAAAGTATAATCCAACGAATGTGAATAATGAGCTGAAGTCGAACACTCGTGGAATCAGTTGGTCAGGGGTCATTGATGCATACCCACTGTCGAATTTGAGGAATCCTGCCATTGAGGCATGCACGTCCCAAGGTATTGATGTGTTCCTAAGTCTATTCCCTAGATAATTTGTTGAAGTCGACAGGAAAAGACTCGTCGAAGGAGGGCATTGAAGTATCCTCCATCAATCGACATGAAACTCATCGCAGGAAAGTGATAATATATAGAATATGAAAATGGACTGACATGGGTGCGGGAATTGGTAACATTGTAGATGGATTACTTTTGAGGTGAATAATTCCCTTGAACATTGAGGCATGACATAATACTTAGCAGCATAGACTCAGAGTGGACCAAAACATAATGCAGCAAGTTTTGGCGCATTCTTTGTATGGGCCAAAGGAATAGAAAGACTAATAGGATTGGTTCAATGTGTAGGCTAATGGATTATCCAAGTGTATGGGGAGGTGAAAACAAGTGTCATGTTCAAGGGTGACAATAAGAGCTACCTTAAAAGATCTCAAGAAACTTGACCCACTTCCTTCAATTTTTCCCCATCTAG
This sequence comes from Picea engelmannii, assembly GCA_009831015.1. Taxonomy (NCBI): domain Eukaryota; kingdom Viridiplantae; phylum Streptophyta; class Pinopsida; order Pinales; family Pinaceae; genus Picea; species Picea engelmannii. The sequence goes on along the minus strand of ML792429.1, from coordinate 287,411 downwards.
ATAGATGAGTACCTCTTTTTTTGTTTAACAAGATCGAGGAGGGTAACACATGCTCGATATAACTCACCTTTAGTAAGTTCCTCTTTATTTATTTAACGAACTAGAAGAAGTAAAGATTCATCCCTAGAAGAGTCCTTCAATGTATAAAGTCTAGATAAGGAAAACTTGGTTGTTTTTCATGTTTAGGGAGTTTGAAAATAACTTAAATAAGACTATGAGGTTGTCCTTTTTCGTGATTTTAGTCTCCAAGGTATGAAAAAGTATAAAATGATACGACGGAAAAATATTCTAGCCAATATTGACTAGAGCGTTCTTTTTTCATAATTAGTCTGTTGGGACCGAAAAAGGGGTAATCTACCACCCAACAGACGAATCTTCATATTTTATTGATCTCTAAGTATGATGAATTTTGCTCAATAGCGTCATAAGGTCATCAAAAAGTCTTTTCTCCGTAATTTCCTGCGTAATCAAGTTATTATGGGAAAAAAAACGTCAGTAGTTTCTTAAAAATCAACAATAATTTAGGAAAAAACCCAAACATAAATATTATTAATATGAAAAAGGGTGTAAATGACTCTATTTGGAAATATTAAAAAGTCAATTAGGGAAAAAAAAAAGTCATTTTCACCTTTAATTTCACAATTTACCCTTTCTCCTTGAGTTTTTCCCCCTTTTGAGTGATTTTTTCGACGTTGATTGGGGGAGCTATGGGCGACCATTCATGATTCCGTCAAGACCAAGTTGGTACTATGGCCCTACTCATTTATTTGCATGCTTTTTTGTTCAATTTCATTATTTATTTCATGTGTTTGGGCTCCTTAGAAATCCCTAGAGAATCGAACATGATCGACGCTCCCTTAAGCAATTGAGGGGGGCATTGTTCGAGAATTCAACACCCTAGCATGTCTTCTAGGGGAGAACTAGCGCTCTTTATTTTCTTTCCATGAAGCGTTGGGTGCAAAAAATGATTTTTGTTTAGTTTTTAAGCTGTGAACAAGCAATTTATTTTTCTGAAACTTGGCTAATGTGATTTTTTTTTTGTGATTTTTTATATTCTGACCATTTGATGAAGAGTTCCTTGCATGTGTTGGCATATTGTTGGTTAAGTTACTTACATATCCTGTCTGATTTTATTGACCTAGGGTTCATGTCTGTTTGGGTTTCCAACAAAGCCTCTAAAACTATCGGCCCTCCTGGTAAACCAGAAGGAAACACAGTGCACATAGTGCACTGCGCCGTCTCACCCGAGATAGTCTTAATGGGTGGTTGCAATACTCATGTGTTTATAGCCTAGGATTGAGCGAGAGGTTTGATAACTATGTATTAAGAGTGCTACTGTAACCCATTAACGTAGTATATTGTTATCACGATTTATGCAGAAATATACTAACTCATTCATTTAACTTATCCATATCTACTGAAAGACAATAAAGAAACACATGCATTCAATCACATAAAAAAGATGCTACCATGGTTCACCCCCTCCTGGGTTACGTCCACAAAGATCTATATCTTCACTCTTTTATTATAGTAGTTCTTCATTACAGCGTCGCACACTTACAACTCTTCTTAGTTGGGTAAGATCTCTATGAGTCGGACTAGATCGCACTAGGCTCCTTAGCCTATGATATAACCCTCAAGATATACCCTCCTCCATCCTCTCTAGCTCAACAAATTACAAAAGTAGGTCATACAGCAAAATATTACATATGAACTCACTATAACAATTCTCTATATGATAACGACTAATATCTCCCCCGAGGCCTAGGTATCTCTATTTATACATTTTTGGATCTTCGACCATTACAATACATTACCAAAACCCTAACCCTACCGTCGTTATGTCTTCCATGCATGTGTTCGTGTTGTTCTTCCTTCCAGTTGTCGCTTTCCTCGTGCATGCCTTCTTCCCCAAAATCGCCTTGCTTTCCCACTTTGGTCTACTTCCAACAGGCCCCCAACACTGACATGTGGCTCATCTCAAGCCACCTAACCTTTGTGCACTTCTTCGATCTCCTTGGTGATTGCCTGGAAATTTTCCTTGAGCTCTATTGCTTGTGTTTGCGCTTGCGCGGTCTTCTCCTTGAGTGTGTCTACTATTTGGACTGCAATTTTGTCACTGATCAATCCTGTGCACTCTATCTAGGTATGTGCTATCTGTGTTTTAGCTTCCTCTACCTGTGCAAGGACTTCTACTACTCGCTCTTGAAGTGGTTCCATCTGAGCTTGACGCTCCTTTTTCAGTGTTTGCGCAGTGGTGAGTTCTGTCTGCAGTTTCTTCATATCCTGCGCCCCTTTGACGTGCTCTGTGATGGGCATCATCTTATGCCTCTGCGTGAGGTATTGGATAGTTTCTCTTATCCTTTCTTCTTCCTTGTCCCACTTTTAGACTTGCTGATCCTCCTCTAACTTTGTCCAAATTTGTGTTTCTTTATCGAACAAGTCGACTGTTGTGTTGACCTGTTGCTCTATCTTTTGTAGTTTCTATGTTGCCTCTTTCTTCCTTTGCTCCTTTACTACTGGTGGAGTGATGGGTGTGAGCTACTCATGAAGATTCTCGATCTCCTTCTGATATTGATCGATTGTCTGCGCAATATGATCATTTTTTTCTATTGCTATGGGTTCGGCACTCTGTGCAGTCTTTGGAATCTTCTCATAAGTTCCTGCCACTTTTCGTTCCAATCCACTCACGTGCTCCCTCTTCTCTTGGGTCTCGAGCTTAGTCTACTCACATATTATTTCCAGCACATCCCGCTTCTCTGTTTCCTGTTGTAATTCGGCTAATTCTGTGTGTGCATGAGACTATACCTCTTGGGTAACGCTAACCTGCAACTTGTGTAGAGATTTGGATGGTATCTGTGGCAATACTAGTTGGATTTGGGATAAGTTCTTTAGGGGTGTCTGCCCCATGATCTCGTCCATGCACAACATACTGGGTGTAATGTGGAATGTTGCATTCGTCTATGGTATTGTATGGATTGCATCTTGCTCTCCTTCTTCTGGTCTTTCTCCTATCTGTGATGTTGATGGTCATGTTCCCATGTTGTTTCCCATTGTCCACACTTCCCCGATCTACTTGAGGAACTATCCTTATTCTGACACACTGTGCCTCTATTGGTATTGTTTGATATATATATATATATATATACATTACTCCGCGGTGACTTTCAGTTTGTGGGTGGTCAACTGTCCTTGTACGGATTCATTCGGCTCTTGTTGATCATCCCTCTGAGTTCTATGCCTGATAAGTCTTTCAATTGTACAACTCCTCCATCTGTGACAATTTTTACTTCATACGGTCCTAACCAATGCATTATGAGCTTTCCTGGGTGTAGAAATGATTTGTTGCCATACATCAATACTAGATCTCCTTCTTTGAAGGTTTTCTTCTTGATGTGTCTATCATGCCAAGCTTTGTCCCTTGATTTTTGAACTTGTTGGTGGAACCCTGCTAAGATCTGATCTTCCTTCATGGTCATCAACTGGTTTAGTCACTCCTGTAATGCGCCTCGTTCTGTCATGTGTGTAATTGTTGCTATGTGCAAACCGGGTACCAGAAATTCCAATGGCACTACTGCTTCTTGGACATATACCAGTTTAAATGGCATGTGCCCTGTCAAATTTTTGCACATAGACTTGTAGACCCACAATACTACTAGTATTTTGAGGTCCCAATCATCCATGTTGACATTACAGATATTCGTCAGTGCATTCTCAAGGATTTTTTTAAATGCCTCTATTGTGCCATTTTCCTGTGGGTGATATGGTGTGCTCTTCTGATGATGGACATAAAACTCTTCAGTGATAGAGTTGATAGTGTTGTTTATGAAGTGTGTGCCTTGATCACTCATCAAAACTCGTGGCTACCCAAATCAATTGATTACTTGTTCGAATAGGAAGTGTGTTTTTGTCTATGCGCTGCAATCCTTCACTAGTTCTGCTTCTGTCCATCTTGTTAGGTATTCTGTCGCAGTGATAATGTACCTAGCTCATGTTCTTTTTGTTGGTGGGTTGATTGGTCCCACAAATTCTATTTCCCACTTATTGAATGCATGAAATGTTACATGTGGTCATAATGGCATCTCGTCCCTTCTGTTGGGTTTACCTACCCTTTGATAGACATCACATCTTTGACAGTACTTCTTCAAGTCTCGGTGAATGGTCGACCACCATAGTCTTGCACACAATACCTTATGCACGGTAGCTTTGCCTGCGTAATGTCCTCCTACTAATCCCTCATGGGCTTCTATTAAAACTCTTGGTCTTTCATGTTCTAACACATATCTCCACAAAATGCTATCTGTGCCCATTTTTTATAAGTGTCCTACGATCAGTTGATAGTCTGCAGCTCGGACTACCAGGTTTTTCTTCTGCACGGTGTTGTATTCCTATGGTGCAATACCTGTGCTCAAGTACTGAATGATATCTGCAAAGTATTCATCAGCGATCTGGACTGAAAATAATTGTGCATCTGGAAGGTTGTCCTCTAAGTTCATAGTTTCTTCTCCATTTGTGACCCTTGATAGGTGGTCAGGTCCTACATTCAATTTTCCTGGCTTGACTATTACTTCAATTCTAACACATATCTCCACAAAACGCTATCTGCGCCCATTTTTTATAAGTGTCCTACGATCAGTTGATAGTCTGTAGCCCGGACTACCAGGTTTTTCTTCTACGCGGTGTTGTATTCCTGCGGCATAGTACCTGTGCTCAAGTACTGAATGATATCTGCAAAGTATTCATCAGCGATCTGGACTGAAAATAATTGTGCATCTGGAAAGTTGTCCTCTAAGTTTGTAGTTTCTTCTCCATTTGTGACCCTTGATAGGTGGTCAGGTCCCGCATTCAATTTTCCTGGCTTGACTATTACTTCAAAGTCAAATTCTTGAAATAGTAGTAACCATCAAAAGATTCTCCCCCCCAACATTGGCTTGTTGACTAGGTATTTAAGGGTTGAGTGATCTGTGAACATTTTAAAGTGTTTTCCCAATAAGTAATGTCTAAACTTATGCAGTGCATAGACCATAGCTATGCCTTCCCTCTCTGTAGTATTATAGTTCTATTCTAATTCTGATACAAATTCTATAGGGTGATCCAAGTCTTCCTCTCCTGGATACGCCAAGATATCTCCAAGTGTTATGGATGATGCATCTACATGTACGTGAAATGTATTTTCCCAGTCTAGAAATACTAGTATTGGCGCGGTGACCATTTTTTCTTTCAGCGCATCCAGACCATGTTGGCAATCGTCATTCCACTAAAACTTTATATCTTTTCTTAACAGTTTTTCCATTGGCGCGGTAATCTATGCGTATCCTTTGATAAACTCTCTATAGTACCATGTGTTCCCTAATGTCACTCTTAGCTGACGGGATATTTTTATGGTGGTAAGTTAACAATTACTACAATCTTTGCAGGATTTACTAATAAACCTTGTTTGCATACTATATGGCCCAATAGTATCCCAAGCGATGTTCCGAATATGCATTTATTTATGTTTAATGATATCTGACACTGCCTACATCTTTCTAACATTAGTCGTAAGACTTATACATGGTCTTTCAATAAACTATAGACTTTCCAATCGTCCAGGTATACCTCGAGAAACTGGTGGATGAATTCCTTAAACACGGCGATGACTACTCTAGAAAATATTGTTGGTGCATTGTTTTGTCCAAATGGCATGATTGTGTACTAGTAGGATCCCCATTATGTCGCAAATGTGGTCTTGTATATGTCTTCATGTGCTATCTTGATCTGATGGTAGCATGAGAATCCATCATTGAATGAGTAAGCTTCATGTCCACCTACGTTCTCTAAGACTTCATCTGTGAAAGGTGTAGGGAACGGGTCATGTAGGCATGCATCGTTCAACTTCCTCAAGTCGACGCATATCCTTATCCCTCCATTTTTTGTTTTCGGAACTATCATCGAGCTTATCCATTCTAAATCTTCGACTGGTACTATGATTTTGGCTTCGAGCATCCTGTCGATCTCATCTTTGACTTTTTTCTTATATATTGGATTCAGTCTATATGGTCATTTTCTGATCGGTCTCGCTTTAGGTCTAAGTAGTATCTTCATATCTCCTAGTTCTCCTGCTATACCCTTCATCTCTATAAATTTTGTGGGAAACAGGTCACTGTACTTGTGCAACAACTATGTTATGCTTTCTATTGTCTGCTCATCCCAGTAATATCCAATGTTGGCCATTTTGGGGTTCTCAGTTGTCCCAATGTTGACTTTCTCTACTTTGATCGGTGTGACAATGAATTCTGATTCATGGGTGGACCCTCCTCTTCTCTTTTTCCTTCTTCTTCTTTGATCAAAATATTGTGTGGATCGTCTTCATCTGGTGCTTCCTCTTGCACATGGTAACATGACAACAGTTCTTTGACTATCCATTTGTTCCACTATTGTTATTTTTCTATGAGTTTGACTTATGGTTCTTTGATGAATATCACTCCTCTTATCTATTTAAGAGTTGCATCTATGTTGGGGTTCTCATGCTCGAATGAGAAAATGACTGTAAAATTTTGTTGCAATGTTGTCCAGGTCGCAGTTCCTTTGCATAGTTCCTGGTCTGTATACCAATTCCCTGGTATGCCCTCTAGAGTGTGTATGAAATGATGAGGCCATTCCTTTGGGTGTGTCATTTTCCACAACGTTCTACACTTCTCCAAGTGTTTTGTTGGTGCCCCCTGTTCATCATACTTATGTTTTGTGTTATTTTGTTGTTTTGCACTGAACCTTATGCGCAATAACCATTTACATTGGTACCAATCTGTGATTGTCTCTTTGTGTGCACCCCACCATCTTGTAGGTGTGGCCTTAAGTTCTATATCAAGTGCTAACAGACTCTGATTCTCTAAAACTACATCTTCATACTATGCCAATAATGTTTCCAAATCATTTATTCCATGGAAACTGGGTGGTTCCCTTATCTCTGTGCCTACCCATCTTACTGCGCAGTCTATTCGTGCACATCTTCTCGTGGAAACTTCGTGTAGCCTTTGTTGCCAATTCTCTAAACCGGTATCTAATTCTGTTGCACATGAAGTAAGGCTCTGCCAAATGAGTATCACATCTACAGTTGGGTTTACATAATCCTCATCATGCGTAGTTGTTATGTACAAATGGTTGATTTCCTCTAAGTCTAAGAAAGTAGGTTCTACAAACCTTTCCCCTTCTAATGGGTCTAATGGTGCGATGACCATGTATTCCCCTAACTCAAATGTCATTTTTCTTGTCTTCAGATTTATTATGGACTGGTTGTCAAATGCCCAATCCAACCCAAGCAACATTGTATATGGTGTTGTGTCGTCCACTATTTCAATCACTTCAAAGTCTGATTTAGTGTGCACTCCATCAAGGTCTACTGTCACTCCTTTCAGTCTATTGATTGGTAGGACTCTCTGTTGGTTTGCTAATTTTAGTTGAACATGTGAGTATCCTAATGTGGTCTCTCCCATGCATTTCCATGTCTTCTTTGGTAATACATTCACTTCAGATCCTAGATCCAGTATGATATCTCCCATGTTGAAATCTCTAATATTGGCATTCTGTCTGAACTCCCTACTCATTCTTCTCCTTGTGTGTAGGTGATTGGTTGTTTTTTGTTCTCGGTTTCCTTTCATCTCTATACTACAACTTTCTAATATGTTTTGCAATATTTTGACAGATAACGGATCACTTAATACTTTTACACATGATTTCAAAAAGCCTTTGATTGTACTTACTTGTCCCATGGGTTGCATTTCGTTGGTATGATCCAATAATGGAGGCATATCGTACTCCGATGCTTCCTTGCTTTGCTGTGTAGTTGAAGTCGATGCCATGTATTCCTACTGAAATTCTTGTATTGTCTGCTTAAATATCTCCTTCTCATTCTACGCGTCAAACTGCTTCATGGTTCGATGTTCTTCTTCACCCACTGGTGTTGCCCTGGCTCTTATCGGATTGCGTCGTTTCCTATTTTAGCTCCTTCGCGAGTAACTATGTTGATGTTTCATCCTTTGTCCCTCACTTCGACTGAAATCCACTAAACGTTCTGGTTGTTCTAGTTCCTCTTTTCTTGAATATTGACTAATAGTGTCGGACATTCTTATGTATCATGGTTTGATGCACGATAATACATACAAGTTGTTGGTGGAAGCAAACATTCCCTTGCATAATGTCTTAGTTGTTGAAAATTATGACATACCATTGGTCTTCTACCTCGTCCAAATCCTCCTCTTGCTCATCCTCCACCTCTGTAGCCTGCTCGATCTCCTCTCGATGCATTATGCTGAGGTGCCTTATTGTACTACGCGGTATTGTACTGAGGTTGTGTTGTGTTGTACTGTGGTTGCGCGATATTATATGGTTGTTACACAGTATTATACTACTGGTGCACAGTGTTGTATGGAGATGGAACCTGAATAAACTATGGTGTGGCTTGCCCAATCATCATTTCTACCTACACTCTATATGCATCTGATGTCCTTTATCGCATCAATTCCATAGTTCTACAATCTTTGTCATCATGGCCCACTAACTTGCAAAAGTTACAATATGAACTCTTTGGGGTTGTCTAGTATTTCTGCATCATTGAGCGGTGATATGGATTGTGACCTGGTTTCTTGTAGATTTCGCACCATAGTCCTCCTATTGGTAATGGATTTGGCATTCATGTTGTCATATAATGCGCAAGTGTTGGACAATCATTCTTGTGGTGTCCTTTCATCCTGCATGTAGTGCACCAAACAACTTCTCGTTTGTCCTTACTCTTATTCTGGTTTAGCTGAAATGTTAAGTTCTTCAAATCCTCCTTCAATTCTTTGATAGTTGGGTCCGTCTGCTGATACTGGTTTTCTTCCAGTTGCAGGGTTGCCTACAGAGCCTCTACCTGCGTCTGAAACTTATGTTGTCACAATGAATATTTTAAGTGTGGTAATAGTGAATTGACGAATAGGTGCCTATGTTGCATATCAGTCATGAGATATTTCAACTTTCCCTTCATTTGCTTGAATCTTTGGTCAGTCTCCCATATGGATTCTCCTAGTTTTTGTCTAATTTCGATCATTTCGTTCATGTACTAATCCTCTGAACTCAGCTTTTGGAACTCGTTTATTAGAAATTTCTTGATATCTACTATTGTTTTGGTTGTCCCTGGTGGATTGTTTGTAGCTAAACTCATGTACCAGTCCAGTGCATGATCCCTTAGTGTAATCGCTAGTTGTGTCAGTTTTGTATCTTCGTCTATGATCTATTTTTCTTCCCAAATCTTCTCACAGATGAACAAATGCTTTTCCAGGTCCTCTGACGCCTCTCCTTTGAATTCCGGTAACCTAATGGTGGGATCGTGTCTTGCCATTTTGAATGTTGAACTACTACCTCGCGCAGTGTAGATACTTGACTAGTGCTGCCTGAACTAGATCCTCCAGTTGTTGTTCCTTGTGTAGATGTACTTCATGTTGTCTGACTTCATCTAATATTTGGTTGTCTAAACGGTGGTGTCCTCTTTGGTGTATTAGTCGCACATGGGTTTATGGGTTCCACACTGACATTAATATGAATAGGATTGTTGCCTTCTCTTCCCGTTCTTAGACCTCTCATCTTCCTCTCATATGTTGTGTGCAGGATTTCCTCAATCTGCTCCACAACTTGGAGATCCTCTACCCCTTCCTCATCACTCGCAAAGCCTTCCCTTGCGGCTACGGATCTCTTCTTAGTATTCACCTTTTATTGGTAGGGTACTCCACTATGTGTATTTACAGTTGTCGCCATGATCCACTTGATCTGGTCGTCATCCATCATGATTGGGTCCAAGGGTTCCTCCTTCCATTTCTCTTTTTTTTTCAGTACTTCCCCCCTTCCCCCATGCATGCAGGGAAGTTTAGTTGTCTGACTCCATAATCATTACACCTTTGTTATATAATAGTATCTTAATAGATGTATATAGTGATCTAATGTACCTTCCTCGAGGTCCTCATGGAAACTCTTTCTTCGTTGTGTTGTACGACTTCGTTGTATCTACTGCAAACTCTTTTATAAAGCCTGCTACAATACTGTCGAGCCAAAAATCTATTGCATGGGTGAATTTGTTGTTCACCTGCTATAACTGCTCGATCTGTACTGGGGTCCACTCTAAATGTCAGATCCAGTTCGTTGCATGGTTATCCTTCAACCTTAGCATCCATTCCTGCAATAAGTGTGGAAAATCACAGAAAAAGACTTCATGCAAATCCGTAAACACGTATTTCTGAATATATTTACGGAGTGTTACTCTAGGTTTTTTATTTTCTTTTTGTGCGAACTCTATCTCTTTTGTTCATAGCCAACTTCTGATCTCTGCTTTTGTGGGATTCCACGGTATCAACATCCCCTTCTAGTAGCTCATTGATTTATTTTCTGCTTTAATATTTGTTTGCTCCACCCCTTCGCATCTACTCAATGCTCTCTTGTTGCTGCCAACAACAACAGAACCATGTGTTGGTTAATTTACTTACATATCATGTCTGAGTTTATTGACCCAGGGTTCATGTCTGTTCGGGTTTCCAACAAAGCCTCTAAAACTATCGACCCTCCTAGTAAACCAGAAGGCAACGCAGCGCACAAAGTGCACTGCGCCGTCTCACCCGAGATAGTCTTAATGGGTGGCTACAATACTCATGTGTTTACAACCTAGGATTAAGTGAGAGGTCTGATAACTGTGTATTAAGAGTGCTACTATAACCCATTAATGTTGTATATTGTTATCATGATTTATGTAGAAATATACTAACTCATTCATTTAACTTATCCATATCTACTGAAAGAAATTAAAGACACACATGCATTCAATCACATAACACAGATGTTACTGTGGTTCACCCCCTCCTGGGCTACGTCCACTAAGATATGGCTCTTCGCTCTTTTATTATAGTATTTCTTCATTACAGTGTCATGCGCTTACAACTCTTCTTAGTTGGCTAAGATCTATATGAGGTGGACTAGATCGCACCAAGCTTCTTAGCTTGTGATCTAACCCTCAATATCTACCCTCCTCTGTCCTCTCTAGCTCAACAGCTTACAAAAGTAGGTAATACAACAAAATATTACATATTGACTTGCTATAATAATTCTCTCTATGATAATGACTAGTCTCTCCCCTGAGGCCTAGGTATCTCTATTTATACATTTCTGGCTCTTCGACCATTACCATACATTACCAAAACCCTAACCCTACCGTTGTTAGGTCTTCCATGCATGTGTGCATGTTATTCTTCCTTCCTGTTGTCGCTTTCCTCGTTCATGCCTTCTTTCCCAAAATTGCCTTGCTTTTCCATTTTGGTCTGCTTCCAACACATACGGAAACCTATGCCGGTCCATCGGGGATGAAATAATTTCTTTCACTTCTACTGTATGTTTTTTGTACTTTATTATTTTAACATTCCACCACTGCATAACTGCTCGAGCTTTAATCAGATGCTCCATGAATTGTTGTACTTGACCTGGTGCCATGCTCGCCACCTTTGCGATCTCTGTTGTCCATGTTGAGTCTTGTTCTGCATGTAGCTTGACTATGTCATGCAGGTCAACAAAGTCTTCGGATGAGCCAAATTCTGGGAGTTCGATGCCTTTCATCTCCTGATTAATTTTTTCCCAAATATTTTTGCACTCGTCCCACTTCTCCTAAATCTCTTGTTGAGGTTCCCAAGCCATTTTTACCCAATATTCGGTCGCTTTCCTGATCCGATCTATGTTGTTATCCCTTAGCACCCAAATACTGTGCTCTTCGACATCTCAGCCCTTTTGTACTGTGCTAATGTACTCAATCCTTTCTACCACTTGATGATATTTTTCATACCACCTCTCCATGTCCTTGCAGGTCATTAGTGCCATAAGGGTGTCCTCTTAGAAATCGGCTATGCCTGCAATGAAAAGGTGCCGTTCACTTGTGAATTTTGTATAAGCATCCTGGAACTCACACCTCAGGAACATCGTGGCCTGCATTGAGTCTTGATAGTATTTCACCAAATGGCATAGATGTTCCAACTCCTTTAGCACGGCAGCCAACTCCTTTTCATCCCTCCTTGCTCTATCCAACATGGAATCCATAATAGCCATCCCTGTGCTGATAATCTCGGATGTCTTGGCATGTTCAGTGCTGAGAATATTCTCCTTTGCAGTGATGATAATTGAGCTATCTAGAGTGAGCCTTCTCTTCTTTGTGGTCCTCTTCATGATGGCTTTTCTTTTTCTGTCATAGGTGATTGCTTGTATGTCAGCGACCTCATCAACATGTTCAGGGATTTGTTGTTCTCCTCAGGTTAGAGTATCTCCCAAGCTCCCAACTGTATGTATATGTTCCAAGATTGGTTGATGAATGTCTTCTATATGTTTTGATGGCTCGACCTTCATTTTTTGTGCATCGGCTGGTGAGGTATCGGCCGAAATTAAAGAGTCAGGGATAGGTCCAGTACTCACTTGGTAATCGGTTGTTGATGTGACGATTTCTTGTTGTGGAAATTCCTCTTTATGACCACCTGATCCCAGCTCATCCCTCGAGTTGTCCATTGGGGTTCCCGACAAGTCGAGTAGCTTAGTTTCTAAGACACTTTCAACCTCATGGTCACTTTGTGGAAGGTTTTCAATTAGAGCATCAAGACCTGGGGTAGATGCTTTCTCATGTTCCTTTTCCTCTGTAATCTGTACTCGAGTCACCAGGGAAACCTCTAAACTCTCCTCATCATCATATATGGTTATTAAGTCAAACAAGGGGTTTGGTATACTTGTCCTACCTGGTGTCCCTGATATCTCAGGTTGGGTTGAAATTCCCTATAATGATCTGATCTATGGTGATGGAACTTCAGGTTTTTATGGCCCAGTGATTTCTTCAAGTTGTATTGGCTCTAAGCCACTTGGATATCCTCTGCTTTCTATTGGGTCGTCAGCAGGGATCTTTGACATCTCTACGAGATCTAAGTCATTCTATAATTGATCAATGATTCTATGCACCCCTTCTAGAAAGAGAAATCCTCTTCTTTGTGCCTCTGTAGTCTCTGATGCTCGAACTTCTTCTCTGACTCTGAGAGCCTCTTGAGCCGATTGATCTATTGTCTCTAATTTCCCACCCATGCTCATATCCTTGAACCTGGTCATGTTCGGGTTGGCCATACTTTGTACTACCTCCTCCTAGTCCTAAGCGCATTCCGTGAAAATTTCACCCTCAAATTTGTCAAGCGCATATGGCCAATGAGATGATACCTATGAAGCATGCTGGGGGATCAGGCCTTTAGGGTCGTGCTTGCGAAATCGTCCTGTCGGAAACTTGAATTCAAGTTGGCTCAACACTTCTTGTTTGGCTTGAGTAGTGTCTTTTACCAAATAAAATCCCACATGGAAGTCGTAGGGTATGAAATCTTGCTTCATGTCTTTGACTAGCATGGCGTTATAGCCTTATAGGATAGTCTGATAGCAGATTTCTCCCACAATGAGCCAGTCTGGGACGTGATAAGGGAGTATATGTGGTGCTTTGGTGGCACTGAACACCCTGATATAGGTTGTGTGTTCATCTAAATACCAGTGGCCAACCTTTGCTACCATTTTCTTGGTTGCTGCAGATAGTCTTGGGCATTCATTTTTAAATACAATAAAATAAATTTGGTTGATGAATTCATCGCAAATAAGGGCATAGGATTTTTTGTACTTGTTCTCCCATAGTATGTTGAAGTAAACATGAACAGGGAGCTCTGCAACATGCCATATTAAATTCATTCCGACAAAGACATTTCTCTCACAGATAACGTCGAGTAGGTACAAGGCCATGTGGAAAGTGGGTTCTTCCCCTTATTTCAGCATCTGAGCCTATTGTACATTTATTCTCAATTTCTTGGAAATTATTTCTCCCCAGTTGAAGTTGCTCCTGGAGATCACCATCGTGTATGTCAGGGGCATCCATGCTTCCAAAAACTTATAGCAGTCCTTCTCTCCATACAATCGGCAAATGAGAGCCATCAAGTAGATGTATGGTTCCCTCAAGTTGATTGTCCCATACCAGCCATTGCTCTGATTTGTAAACTTCTTGTCCTCCTTCCACCATGAGCCCATCAACTGGATGGTGTCATGGAATTTGTAGAAATTCACAATGAATTTTGTGTTTAGTTGCTCCTCTGGGTCCCTGAGTTTGTAGTACTTATGGACTTCTTTCGGAAGGAAGACTCTGACATAGCCACCATTCTCATCGTTGATCAAGCATTTATGGTGTTCGTATGATCGATTAACCACTTCAAGACCTCAATGCATGGGAAAACTAGATTTCTACAGGCTACCATGTGTAAGTATGACCGTCAGATATTTGGAAACACCTGGTCATAAAAGCGCCCTAACATTTGGGTCGTTGTGTGGGATACATTCCCGGTACTCCTCCCAGTTGATTCTGTTGAATAGGTCTCCCCACTATGGGAGAATTAATTTGGATCTAGTGTTTGCTTCTGTATCGTCGAAGACCAAAGGTTGAACAAAATATTTCTTCGTTGAGGTTTTTACGACCGACTCTGCCCTGGGAGCATACTCCAACTGCCTTGCAGTACCAGGAGAAGAACTTTCACCTGTTTCTGCTTTATTTATTTTAGGTTCTCTAAGTGAGCATCTGGTGGTTGGCTTTCTCGAAGGCATTTTCCATGTAGCTAGAACATAGTAAGAGACTGTGCATGAAATCAGATGCATATATAACAAATCATGACCGTCGAATTGACAAACGTGAACACATACCTTTGTTGCTTGTTTAACCTAGTTTATAATCTGAGGATTAGAACAGTCTCGAGACGCTTGCTTTGCTTCTTCGGATGCTCTGGAATTCAAACTTGTGTGTAGAATGAAAGTGTTCAAATTCATTCTAGATATTTAAACATGGATGAACTTACCTTGGCGCACCATCCATTCAATTTGGGTTATGAGTGTAGTTCTATAAAATCTGCTGCCAGATATTCAAATACGTTTAAAATTAAATTTGATCATAGGTTGATGACATGGGCACGGGTTGTAACGTGGCCTATCGGTGATTTCAAATTGTTGTTATTCAATCAGCATACGAGGTAGCAACATATGTGGGATGAAGCATTAACTAGTCTATTAAATGCCAAAATCCGATCATATCTCATGCTGAAAACATCCCATCGTTTTGCTAGTCTAGCTGGTGAGTCGGGGGTTAGGGTTTCTCTTTGAACACTTTTAATTAATATCTCCTTGCAAAAGCTCTGAAACTGAATGATCTTTCTATACAGATTTGACATGGCAAGGCTAACTTGGAGGTGTGACTAGGACACAGGGAACCTTAAGATGACTTGGGACAAAGCTAGTTCATACGACGTCCCAATGTGACAAAGACATGTGGCACTCGAGATCGGTGTCTTCATTTACCTGTGTTATTCAGAATTGGAACTTTTCTTAAGCTAAACGTTCTAAAACCTGATCCTATCTTATCAATGCCCAAAAGTATCAAGGATCGGTAATCAACGATAAACCTACCCAAATGCTCCCGGATTGACTCTCTCGAAATAATCCCGATGTCGAAAGTGTATCGGGGGTCGGAGATTGGCGATATGTTTATCGTAGAAAAAATAAATTGTTTAATCCCTTTTTAGATTTCCCCAACCCCGAGCAAGCGCATCGATCATCGACTATAGGTGGTTTTTATGGATTTTTTCAATGTCTATCTCTCGCGTACTTTGCCGACGCCAATGGGAATCGACTATCTCTTGAATCTTCATTGTGACTAACCCACGCAAACCAACTCTTCCTTCTACTGATGTCTATGGTGCATTGATGATTAGTGTAACTGTATATCCACTTCATCTGCTTGAATTTTGTCGACGCCGAACGCAAGCGTGTTAGTCGCAATGTTAGTTGTGGATTCTTAGTTAGAATGCCAAGTTATTTAGACATAAGGTTTATTTTAACAAGTTCAAACAAATCCAACTTGATCGATAAGAGTAATGAAAACAAAATAAACCATCCCCCCCATAGTGAACTCAATTCAGATAGTAAAACAAAACAAGTGGTACCCAAAAAGTGATAAAATTTCATAAGGCTTTTAGGGTGTGTTGATGACTCAACAGGGAGTTCCTTCCATGAGGATACGAGATGTACTGTTACATATTCATAGACATATGGTGGGTGTGCCTGAAGGCCTTAGTCATCTATTGTGATGAGTGGCCATAGCAGTTGTGTGTTATGTTGAGCACAATGTAGTGCAGGATGACGAGTAGAGTCTCCTGACACATTAGTATTTTATGATGATAGCATGGGCATAATGGCCCACATTTTTTCCATTCTATGTACCTTTGGATGATGTATTTTGAAACACTTTTTCTACTTTATATACATGCATATATATATGAGTTTTGTTGTGTCTACTTATGTTTTTCAAATGATGTGATGTTTTTATTTACATGCTTTATGTTATGAATGCTTATCAATGTGTAATGTACCAATCCAACATATACTTTGCTAATGAATCTGTAGTTGTATTAAGTTCCCTCGATATATGTCTATATTCTAAAAATTCAAAAGATCTTTCAAGACAATGAACCCTTAGATGGAGACGTAGCAAAATTGTATTACGAACATAGTATTCACGGTTTAGTTGATGGACCACAAGTTGAGAATCAAGGTTGATAATCAATTGAGATATACCTAAAGAAGAAGCTTCGGTTAAAATTCCAATGATGAAATGATATTATGCAACGTTATTGGTTGCATATCCGAGGCAAATTCCTCTTGAACTTGCTAACTCATTAGAGTGGTAGATGACCCAAGATGTAGAAGCAATATTCTGGGTATGCCAACTAGTGCCATCTGCGAATCCAAACTAGATAGGAAAGGATGATGGCATATGTGCATTCAAGAACAAAGCAAAGTATAAGCATCTTTAAAGAATGGGGAAAAACGTGTTCACGCAAAAGAAAAGAACCAAAAATATATGGTACAATAATGTACAAAGCACACATGCGAGATATTCTATGCATAATACTTATTTAGGTAAAGCCCATTTCGAGGCTCACCGAGAGATAATCCATCTTAATCCACTAACTCGTAGACATATCTTTGTAGCACATGCTTCACGATGTATGCCCTGTTCCACATAGGTTCTAACTTACCTACACCAAGTTTTTCATTATCTTGGTCATAGACCAGGACCAGATCTCCTTCTGCGAAAGTGCGAGGTTGAACCGACTTATCGTATTGAGTCTTGATGTGTTTTTTATATGTCTTTTTTATGAGAGAAACATCATGAAGGGTTTCATACAACTTTCATTAGATATAAAAATCACTCTTTTTTCGACAGAAGTATGGGGTAGGAGTTCTATGGTGAGTTTCAAGGAGGAACTCTCGCATTCAATCAGCAATACTTCTTCCAACCCGTATACCAACTGGAAGGGTGTAAATCCAGTGAAAATTTTAATTGAAGTTCGATAAGCCCAGAGTGTGGAGAAGAGCTACAAATGCCAAGAGGATTTGTTCACCCCCACCATGAATTGAAGCATATTTTTCAAGACTTTGTTGATGGCTTCAACTAGTCCATTTTCCTGAGGATAGTAAGGGGATGAATTTTCATGATGAAAACCCAATTTGGTGCACAATTCACCCATCATATGGTTTTGGAAATGGGATCCATGATCAGTTATAATAGCTTCTGGGAATCCAAAGCAAGCGATGATGTGATTAAACATGAAAAGTGTTGTAGTTCGTCCATCGTTAAGAAATGTAGGCATAGCCTTAGCCCATTTAGTGAAATAATCAACGGCGATGATAATATAACCATGCTCCTCGACTGAGGTAGGCTTACATTGCATGAAATCGATAGCCCATTTTGCAAAGGGGTCGATGGCGACAATTGGATGGAGTGGATTTGGGTGGGTATGTGATTTCTTCTGAAAGATCTGAGAGGGTGGACATTTTTTAATGGCCTCAATGGAATGTTTAAATATGGAAGGCCAAAAATAACCAGCACATAAGATGTTTTGGGTTGTATCCATCCCAGAAATATGACCGCCACAAGCTCCAAGGTGACAGTCATTTAAAACTTGTTCAGTTTCTTCATGGGTTAAGCAATGTCATAGAACAATGTCAATACCTCGACGATACAAAGTGTCGCCAATGATAAGGTAGTGCTTTGAATGGTGTCTAATGCAACGTCATTCATCATGTGAAATGTCTGGTTGTAAGCGTTGGGTTTGGAGATAGAGAAGAATGTCTCCATACCACGGATTAGATGTGCTAATGATGAACAGTGATTCATTGGGAAGGGAATCACTAGGCTTAGTATTCTCATCAGTATGGGGAAGATCGCAAATTAATTCCACAAAAACCAACAATTTCTTAGCTTTGGATTTGGAAAACTCAAGATCAAATTCTTGGAGAATGACGATCCATTTGGAATATTTTCCCCCAATTACTTGACGAGTCAATATGTGATACATGGGGTTCGAGTCAACAATGAGCGTGGTAGTGTGAAGAAAAATATAGTGACGAAACCTTTGGACAAAAATGACTACTGCCAAATCCAACTTTTTAACATGTGAATAATGGAGTTCATGACTTGAAATGCTCTTACTTAAGTAGTAGATCACATGTTTGGCACCTTCATCGTCTTCTTGTACTAACACCATAGCTATAGTGGAAGCATAGGCAACCAAATAAATGATGTAATCTTTCACATAGTTTGGGGGATGTAACAGTGGTGTATTCGTTAAAGCATGCTTGAGATCATCAAATGATAGTTGTGCAGTTGCATCCTAGATAAAAAGGGCATCATTCTACAACAATCTCATGAATACTTTAGTAATTTCGGCATAATTGCATATAAAATGGCGAAGAAAGTTTACCTTCCCTTGCAAACTTTGCAGTTGGGTAGGATTTTTGGGAGGAGTTAAAGTAAGAATAGCTTTGACTTTTAAGGGATCCACCCTAATCCCATTTTTGGACACTACAAAGTCGAGGAGTCTCCCTGATTCAACAACAAAAATGAATTTATGGGTGTTCAAACGTATGTTGTAATACCTACATCTAAGAAAGATTTCCCTTAGATGACCAATATGATCCTGTCGACGAGCTGAGTGCGCTAGAAAGTCATCGAGATAGGGTTCAACAATATTTTTGATGTTGTGGAAATCATACGACATAGCCCGTTGAAACGTGGCTCCAACATTTTTAAGGCCAAAAGGTAATTTATGATAGGAAAAATTCCCCCATGGGCAAGTGAAGGTTGTTTTATGTTGATCAACAGGTAAAATATCGATCTAGTTATATCCAAAAAAGTCATCCATAAAAAAAACATAGTTACCGACTTAATGAGAACTATGACCTCAAAATGAGAAATCTGGCCCAAAAAAACCATATTTTTGTGTAAAAAACATCAAAATCAACCCCCAAATCAAAAAGTGGTGCTACCAGTAGCACCATTTTTTTAAACGGGATCAAAATTACAACATTTTTCAAACATGGCCTTCAAAACTCAGATAGTAGCTCAGAAAAACCTTAGAATCAACACCTAAAAAAAAAGATTTGAATTTTTTTTTCTTTTCAAAATGTTAAAATTTGAGATCATTTGAAATCATATTTTTATCACTTTGTACCATTAAAACCAAAACCTCAAAATCAACCATCAAATTGAAAAGTACTACTACTGGTAGCACCCATTCTAAAATTGGGGTATGAAAATGACACATTTTTATAAAGTGGTAAAATAACTCATCATTACTGAAAACAAAATCATAAAATCAACCCTTAAATATTTACTTTTAAAATCTTATTATCACTCAAAGAGCAAGGTAATACATAATGCCATGAAAATATCACAATATACTTTAAAAATTCAACCTCATTTTTTAATATTTTTTTTTACTTATAATAAAAAAAAGTAAATACAAGTTACATTGAATTAAACATAAATAATTTCTTTAAAGTATTGTTATATTGTCCATATTCAAAACATATGAGCTAAGAAATTTAATTATATTATCCATAATAAAAAACATATCATTCATAAAACATAACAAAAGATTCATAACTTCATGTAAGATCACATGTAAGTTCAATGCT
>ML792429.1:240315-260030 GCA_009831015.1 Picea engelmannii | reverse complement strand
CCCCAGTTGAACGACTAAGGATTGTAACAATCCATGAGGTTGGAAACCTCTTCCATCAAATTCTTTTTAACATGGTGGGAGATTGATAAAGACTAAGTGATTTAAGGCCTTTCCAACAAGCTAAGGACATGACACATGTTGATTCTCCCTCATCCAAGATCATGCGATGAATATGTTGATTATGTACAACGACATCAATTTGGAAAGCAAGTTGGTGAGAGAGTCGTGATTTAAAATTGTCCGGATTGAACATGATATTATTTGATGACTCGAGATCTATAGATATGATGGTTTCCAAGAGAGTTGTACATTGGCTGGGGTAGTTGTTATTGGACTAATCGATAGGTGTAGACACTAACATATCTCCCTAGATCCACCCGGATCTAGAACAAAACAGGACATGACGTGACTATTTCCCTAAGTTATGACCATTGAATTAGCTAGTAGGGAGGAACAAGTGACATAACTTTGTATTGCTTCTTAGGGTCTCTGTTGCTCCTGCTTCACTCCGGTGCTCTCGTGAGGTCAAGACCAAGACAACACAAACCAACCAAAGTGAAGATAGAAAAATATATTCAATCGTCAACTTATGTGTATGATCAAGGAATTACACAATAAAGTAAGAAAGAATTTATGGGAAAAGGACATGCTGTTGTATCATATTAATCAAAATTAGAAGATACAACCTGATCGCCTTGATGTCACAAGCTTCCTTTCAGTGGCTCTTGGTTCCAACACACACACTTGCTCGATCCTTGTATGAAGAAGATTCAATTCCTCTTTATAGACTTGCTAGAGTCTCCAAGCTCCTGTTCAAGCTAGGTCCTTCACACAATTCCTCCACCAATTCTCCAATTAATCTTGCCTAACCTTTTCCATGAGAATCCCATCAATATATAGGAGAGGATGAGATGGTTACTTGGATAAGAATGATCCCACAATATCAGGGAAACCAGTAAAAAGATAACCATTTGAATGTGAACCCATTCTCTAGAAGATTCTCTTCTAGAACCATCGAGACTTCATATTTTTCCAAGCTTGAGAACAAGTTCGCACCCTAGCTATGTAGCACAGTGTGAGAAGTTCGCACCCTAGCTGAAGG
The DNA here is from genome assembly GCA_009831015.1 of Picea engelmannii. Lineage (NCBI taxonomy): Eukaryota > Viridiplantae > Streptophyta > Pinopsida > Pinales > Pinaceae > Picea > Picea engelmannii. The sequence goes on along the minus strand of ML792429.1, from coordinate 258,928 downwards.
TAGTCTGCAAGAATGGGTCATTCTCGCACCCTAGGATATAAGCAACCTGCGAACTCTCTTCAAAAATATGTTTTCTGGGAAGAGATGAATGTCACTTTTCTCAGGAGAAAGTTCTTATTAGGAGCCTAAGTACACCATCATCAATACACCATCAAAATGACCAAAATCATGGGTAACAGAATGCTCCCCAAAGTATGAGGCCGGAATCAGTGACGGCTGAAATACTTTGTAAATTGCGTGTGTGTGTCAGAAACCAGGAGCGCACCTAATCGGAAATATGCGAACAACCAAGCATCTGCAGAATATCATACTAGTTCTGAGGTAGGCATTCCCATACTCAAATCACAGACGGATGACATTATAGACATAGGTCATGGCCACCAATCATACACTATGGATCCATGTCGTCAAAATATAGCATAGCCACCAGGAATACACTGTGGATCTATGCAAGCAAATTCAAACTGAGACGACATAGCCACGAGACATACAAAGTGGATCTATGTGTCACAAATTATACATATTCCATCGCAACCTGGACAAAGAGATGATATCCAAGGTCTTCAATCTCGTTGCCCAAAAGTACGAATCTAACCATGTGATTACATGTGTTGAAGTCGAACATGGTAGAAACCACTTGATTACCGGTCATTGATGAAACCATTAACAAGTGTGAGGGAAATCACCATTAATGTCAATGACTCCCAAGGTACACTAGTACAATCCACCGAATGTGAATGAATGAGTTGAGGTCGAACATCTGACAAAATCTTTCGATCAAGGGTCAATGATGTAAACCCACTGTTGAAAGCGAGAAAACCTTCCATTGAGGCATGCAGGTTCCAAGGTACCAAAGAATTTCTAAGTCTTGTTTCCGGATAATGAGATGAAATCGATGGAACAAAATTCATCACAGGAGGGCCTTGATGTATCCCCCATCAATGACATGAAATGAGTAATAGATTTTGAAGGTGAAACATAGTATGATGTAAGTTGGACTGGACACAGGGAAGGCCGACACAGAGAGAATGGACAACTACAGATGGACGACTCAATAGAGGTTTCAGATGAACTTCTCTTGAACATATGAATGACATGACTAATGATTTGGCAGCATTGACTCAGAGATGACACAGGGTATGACCTTGTAGCAAATCGAATGAGAGACAAATGGATTTCCCAAACCAGCTTCAAATAATGAATAGGGGGGTGTCATGTTCAAGAGCGACACTTACTGCCAATTAATATGAATACAAGAACACATCCCTTTCCCAAATTTCCCCCCACCATTTCTGGCGAGTACCTCTTTATTTTTATGCAAGCTTGAGGAGGATAACATATTCTTGTTGATATAAGCTCATCCTTCAGAGTATGTTTAATGAACCCTAGGAAGGAGTGGCTCGGTCCCATTATGGGTCTGTCGATGTTTGTTTAATGAGTCCAAAGATAGAAAACTTGAAGGTTTTTCATGATTATAGAGTCTGGAAAAACACTTAAAAGATAACTCTCTCAGTTCCTTTTTCATAAAATAGTCTGACGAGGCCAAAAAAGAGATAAATTATCGCCCAACAGACGCTTTCTTCAAATACTTTCATGAGCGTGAAATAGCAAGGTTGCTCAGCAATATTTTCATGTTTAGAGAGTCTGAAAAGAGCTTAAACAGGACTCCAAGGGGGTTCCTTTTTTGTATAACCTTGTTGAGCCCGAAAAAGTGATAAAAGTGTGCTCGATCGCGTTCTCATGTATTTTCGAGCGTGAGAACGGACAAAGACCAAGCTCAAGGTTTTGTACAAAAACCATAAAAAACAATCAAAACATGCGATGAAGAATAAAAAATGTCTGCATCCCTGTGCATGAACATCAAAGTCGTTACGCCTGCAAAAGTCATACTCAAAAGGGCATTAGGCATTAGGTTTTATTAAATAAACAATTATAAAATCCAATAACAAATGGTAAAAGTAAATATAAAGGGGAAAAAGTTCTTTTTACCATAACCATTTTAACTTTACCAATATTTGAGTCCAAAACCCCTCTTTTGCCCTTGAATTTCGGCGCTTGATTGCGGGAGTTACGAGCATCCATTCGACGAACCGTCTCCGGCAGTGAGGTAAGCTCCTTGTCCTCTACCTTTTCATGGTTGGATTTTTCATTTTCATTGGCAAAAAACATAGTTTTGAGTTTATTTCGGGGGTTAAAGTTGCGCTCAGCCATTCTCGCAGGTCAGCCACACGGGACCTGCGAGAATGCCTCATTCTCGCAGGTGACACCAAAGGCACCTGCGAGAACCGCAAAGTGGAAATTTTTTTAAAAGTTTTGCTCAATGAAAAGATACCAAGTGTTGAATAGAGTTATTAACTTTCCTCTTATGCTTCTTATGCAGGTATTTGGCCATCACCGTGGTTCTGGAATGGCATGAAAGAGAGCACGAAGAAGATGATGCCATTGTCGAAAATCATCCAGCCACTATTGCCTCTTTAGAAGACTGTGGTCTTTTGAAATTCTTTCGTATCCTAGGTATGAGGACCCAAGTCAGGTTATTGGAGTACCTTGTGCATATGTGGGATCCCGACCAGCAAGTATTCCATGTAGGGGTCCATACATTGTCCTTGAATATCGAGGACATTTACTTTTTGACAGGACTGTCACGGCATGGGTACCACGTGAGCCTGACTGGTAGCAGAGGTGGTGGGTTGCCCATGAGTGAGTACTGTCACTTGCACTGTGTTCCAGAGGCAGAGAGGAGCAAAGGGAAAGTATCCATTTGGGGAGTGCAGGATTTGACCCTCCACACTATTTTGTTCACCATTGCTCATATGGTTGGGAGCACTGCTCCTCACATGGCTCTCCAGAGCTACTTTCAGTATGCCATAGAGTTTACTGAGCCTCGGCTTTTTAACTGGGCAGACGCAGTGCTTCGTAGCATGAAGAGACAGTTGACCAAATGCAGGTGAGGTAACCTGAAGCAATTCGGGTACGGGTCTTTGTTGGTGTCCTTCTTTTTTGAGAGGGTTCCCTTGTTGAGGCTACAGGTTGAGTGGGGTTTACCGGCTCCCACAGATCCAAGAATGTTGAGGTGGTGTCAGCTCATGGCCCAGCACGTAGCTGGACCAATAATCAAATATAATGATGCCTTCTTCGACTGGTTGCGACAACAGATGTTGATGGTCGATGATTATGCCTACGCCTATGTCAGGTTGGACTTCTGAGGAGATCCGGATTTGGTCCTGCTCGAGGGCGCTCAGTGGGGGGATCTTGGTAAGAAATACACATTTTTTTTTAAATGTTTTTGTAAATTTTATCATATGCAAATGTTTTTTTATGTTCATCCAAGGTCTAAATACAAAATTCTTTTTTGATGACACAGACATGGGACCTTACCGACCTCCTGGTACTTCTCCTATTTAGTGACGAGGAGAGGTGGTGCCAGTGCCATGATGGGATGCCGAAGATTATGAAGCGATGGAACAAAACCTAAAGGGTTTGACAACAGATATTCCGGACATGCCCCTTGGAGAGGTTCCACGACGTTATCAGCGTCATACAGTAGGAGTGTCAGAGTCCATTAGCCAACTGCATCATAGGGTTGCCCGGGCAGTCGTGTGTTACCGTGAACATCATCCATGATGTCACTTTGTAGAATCTATGAGCTTCAGATTTTGAAATTTTGGTCCTCGGACAGAACTTTTTTATAAAAACTCTTTTGATCGTTATATATACATACGGTTTCTACCAGTTTATCTTGTGTTGTGTGAAAATTGATGTGATTGATTTATAAATGACCCAAATGTCTATCTAATACATAGTTAGCAAATGCATCAGTTAATGTATTTAGACGTCTAGGAATATGTTGATATTCAGTATAATCAAAATAACGTTCCAAGAGGCAAATTCGCAAATACACCCGTAACAAAGTAGGACTTCGAATAGTATAGACATTACTTAGTTGTAGTACTACAAGCTGGGAATCGAGTCGCACAACCAAATGACGGATTCCAAGCGAGATAGCATCAATCAACAATTTGATAACAATGATATACTCTGCAATATTGTTGGTCGCACGGCCAAGACACACACCTCGTAAGGAGACAAGTTCGTTTGTAGGGGCGTAAATTGCCCATGCAGTGGAAGCAAGGTTCTGAGTACTATGGCTAGCGCCATCAGCGAAGCCAATGTAGGGTAGCGAAGACTTCGACATCTGGAAATCAAACACAATGTCACTTAAGGGCAGAGACCAGACAACGACAAAAACAAGCTACAGTAACACACAAGAAGTATGATACAATAAAAATACAGGTACTCGTGCACAGGTGATCTTATGCATAGTACTTCTTCAAGTACAACCCATTTTTGGGTTCACTCAAAGGGATACCATCGTAATATACTAACTCATAAGCCCCCTTTTCCAAAACTCGTCTAACGATATAAGGACCTCGCCACATGGTTTCGAATTTTCTAGCTCCTAGCATATATCGATCTTGTTCATAGAGGAGAACGAGATCTCCTTCGGAGAAAACGTGAGGCTTGACATGTTTGTCGTATTGGGCCTTGACACGTTTTTTCTGGGCTTCTATGACTAGGGTAGCATCGTGTCAAGTTTCATCTAATCGCATAAGATATAATAGACGTTCTTCCTCAGCAGGAGTGTTTGGTAGGAGTTCAACAGCTAGTTTTAAAGAGGGTATCTCGCATTCAATCGAGAGAATGGCTTCCAAACCATAGACTAACCGAAAAGGTGTAAACCCAGTAGCGGACTTGACGGATGTCCGGTAAGCCCACAATGTCGAAAACAACATTGTGTGCCAACTTGTTTTGTGAATCCCTATCATTTGTCGGAGCATAGTTATGAGAACTTTGTTAATTGCTTCGACTGGGTCGTTGGCTTGTGGGTAATAGGGCGTTGAGTTTTCATGGAAAAGACCCAACTTTTCAGTAAGTTCAGACATCATGAAGTTTCAAAAGTGGCTACCGTGATTAGTGACGATAGCCTAGGGAACACCAAAATGACCTATGATGTGATTAAAAATGAATAATGTTGCGGTCTTTCCAGTGTTGTCAAATGTTGGCATCGCCTCGGCCCATTTCGTAAAGTAATCTATGGCTACAATAATGTATACATGCCCCTCGACCGAATGGGGGTGACATGTCATGAAATCGATGCCCCATTTCACAAAGGGACCAACGGAGACCACAGTGTGAAGAGGAGCGGGATGTGACCATATCTTGTGATTATAGGTCTAGCAAGCATGGCATTTTTGAACAACGATTATGCAGTCGTTAAATAAAGAAGGCCAAAAATACTCTGCTCGTAAGATCTTTTAGGAAGTAGCATACCCAGACATATGACCACCACAAGCTCTATAATGGCATTCATTCAGAGCTTTCCTGGCCTCATCGAACATTAGGCAGCGTCGAAAAACTGAGTCAATCCCCCGACGATAAAAAGTATCCCCAAGGATAATATATTTACGGGCTTGGTAGCATATGCGACGTCGGTCAATACTAAACAAAGTTGGCTGGAAAGTCTGGGATTGGAGATATATGATGATATAGCCATACCAAAGATCATCAGAGCTAATGAGGAAAAGGGATTCATCAAGTAATGAATCGACTGCTACATTTTCTGTTTCAGAATAGGGAAAGTCGCATATCAACTCAGCAAACACTAAGGACTTCTTGGACTTGGTGCGTTTGAATTCCAAGTCAAACTCCTAGAGTATCACGATCCATTTGGAGTATTTTCCCCCTAGAAATTGACGTGTGAGAATGTGTTGCATAGGGTTGCATTTAGAAATCACTGTAGTCTTGCGAGAGAGGATATAGTGCGGGAAGCATTGGAGGGATTGGATGGCTGCCAAGGCCAGTTTTTCAACATGTAAATACTTGGTTTCAGTAGCTGTTAGACTTCTACTCAAGTAATAGATAGAATGTTCATCATTAGCATCATTCTCTTGGATGAGAACCATACCAATGGTGTAATCCGAGGCTGCAAGGTAGAGGAAATAATCGCGACTGTAATTGGGGGGAAAGAGAAGTGGAGCACGTGTTAGGGACAATTTCAAAGATTCAAAGGATTTGTTTGCAATGGTATCCCATATGAACTCAGACCCCTTTTTTAGGAGCCGCGTAAATCCATGCATTATCTCTGCGTAATTTGGGATAAAACGATGAAGAAAGTTTGCTTTCCCCTGCAAACTTTGTAACTGGTGAAGTGTAGAAGGAGGAGGGAGATTAAGGATCGCCTCAACCTTTACAGGATCTACCTTGATCCCTTGACACGAAACAATAAAGCCTAGAAGTCAGCCGGATTCCACGTAGAAAACACACTTGTGAGGATTCAAACGTATACGGTAAAACCGACAGCGAACGAAAATGGCTTAGAGGTGGGTTGGATGATTGACTTGGCGCATTGAGTGAGCGAGTAAATCATCCAGATATGGTTGCACGATGTGCTTGATATCATGGAAGGCATAAGACATAACGCATTGAAAAGTTGTGCCAGCATTCTTGAGACCGAAGGGGAGTTTCCGATAGGCAAAAGTACCCCAAGGACAAATAAAAACAGTCTTATGTTGATCCTCGGGAACAATGTTGATTTGATTATACTCGGAGAAACCATTCATCAGAGAGAAGATTTCGCTTCTAGCGCAATCGTCGACAATCTGATCGACGAAGGGGGTAAGAAAGTTGTCTTTGGGACAAGCTTTGTTGATATCTCTATAATCAACACATACATGGATTGTGCCTTGTTTCTTGTCAATCGGGACAAGATTGGAAACCCAGTCAGTGAAGGCCACCAGGTAAATAAAGCCGGCTTTGAAAAGTTTCTCGACTTCGAGCTTGATAGCAATCGCTTTATGTGGGTGAACTGGACGAAGGTGTTGTCGGACAGGTTTAGCGTCAGGGTATGTCTTGATCTCATGTATCACAATGTCGGGGTCAATACCCGGCATTTCTTCGTAGCTCCAGGCGAAGATGTCACGAAACTCTTTGAAAAGGGACATGTAGGTGACAATTTCATCAGGGGAATATGAAGCTCCGATGTGGACATTTTTGACAATTCCAGGTTTGATGGATATGTCGAGGGGAATAGTGGGCAAGATATTGCTTAAGTTCCCTTCAGAAAACACATTGTGTGTGGACTCAGGAATGGTTGAGATGACGACAACGGTCGACAGGGTCGAGATCCATTGGTAGTTCTCAATGGTATGTTTCTCCAGGAAGAGGATGAAACGATGATGCCCATCGTCCCAAGGGGTGTCCTCCATGACAGACATGATCATCTCGTCTATGGGAAAAATGACACGGAAGGGATCAGGAGATAACTCACCAAGAAAGGGGGTAGAAGGGGTTGTCGATTGAATGGCTTGATAGGCAGATTCAACCGGACTTAATGGAATTTCGTCACCGTAACGAAGATGATCTCCAGGGTCAGGTACCATCCATGGGTCGTGAGACATAGGAATTCTGTGAATTGAGGTGGAGATCATGTTGATTGAAGCAATGGATGAGCGTGGAACATCGAGTGGTGGAATGGGGAAAGTACCCATTAACGAAGAGTCTTTGAGAAGGCCTACACCTACGTTCTCATAACCTGGTGGGGTTTTAGCGATGAACGGTACATTGCCAGTACGAGTATTGGAGTTAAAGAAGGCTAATTGGTCGACGGTGACTACCTTCCCTTGATGTGGGAAACGTACCACCCGAAAAAGGGTCGACACAACTGCGCGCATGGAATCGATCCAGCTGTGGCCAAGCAGAAGATTGTAATCAAGAGGAGCGTCAAAGATTTCCACTTTGAATTGGACCATTTTTTCTTCTAACATGATTGGCAATGAAGGAAGGACACCGTAGGGCTTAAAACTGGAGCCATTGAAGGCTTTGAGAGTGTTTTTAGGATTCATTCAAAGAGGGAGAGCCAATGGCTTTCCAACAAGTAAGAGACATCACACACGTCGAGGCACCCTCGTCGATAATGGTTCGACAAATTTTTTTGTTAGAGACAATCACTTGAATCTGGAATGCGAGTTGAGGGGGTAACCTTGGAATGTGATCTTCCAAGTCAAAAATTATTAAATTTGTATCCGTCGGGTCGATTCCACTGATAGCTTTCAATAGTGTCTTCCGTTGTGTGGGACAACTTTGAAGGACTTTGAGGGCTGACATCGTAGAAGGTGCTTGGGCCAGATCTTCAACAATGTTGTAGTTCTGGGCAGCATAAGCATGAGGATTAAAAGATGATTTCCGAATGACGCCCTTTGAGGGGGGTCAAAGAACTGTGTCAAGGCTCGGTCGTTCGAGATGAAGAGGACCGTTGGTAGGTGGAGTCGCGAGAGAGGGTTGTACCAATGAAGGAGGTGGGTCATCAACCTTCTCTTTAGACGGAGAATAATCTTTGGCTCGAGCGGTGAGTGCAATATCATTTTGCTTGGAATCGCTAGTACACATCAATACATAAGATGTAGTAGAAGGTGAGGGTTGGTCATGAATGACCAATTGGGCTTGTTGTTGAGACAGGAAGGGTTGTGACAAAACGGTCGGAGCAAGTGGTTTTGGAGCTCCTTGAAGGAACTTAGTGACCTCGGCGCGTTGTGGACAATCCTTCATGTAGTGATTGTCACCACAAATAAGACAAGGGTATCGAGGTTTGCGCTTATCCCTATCGTCAACAGGTAGGGTTTTGGTTCACTCTGCTTGAGAAGTATTTTTTTCCTCCTTATTCTTACCCCTTCACTTTTTAGATTTCTTTTTACCAGCTGGGGTAGATTGAACTGCATTTACCTCAGAAGTCTTGTCAGTGGGAGGGGCAGGAGACGGAGCATTTTGAACATTGGAAGAATCAGGTTTGGGGTTGGTTCTTGAGGCAGAATGTGGTTGGGCATGGAAAGTGCCAATCACACCGTCGGCTGCATGAGAAGCAGCTGGAGTAGTTGAAGTGGTGGAAGTGGAAGGACGAGGTGCGTCAGGTAGTAAGTCATAAAGGGTCCTTGTTTGTGAGTAAACGAGGTCAAGGTATTGAGCATGACTTATGGCCTACTCTTCCGTGACCACTCCACCCATGGAGATGTCATGACCGATGTCCTTCACAAATGATTTTGTGAACCACTCTGCCAGCAACTGATCAGAGAGTTCGAGTTTGATGAGACGTTGTCTCTGTCGCCACTCATGAATGTGATTGGATATATGAGTGGCTTTTTTTTGTTTGAAAAAACTAAAAATCTCAGTCCCCGTTTCATAACAGATCGGTAACTGGTAGTGGATGAGGAAGGACATAGCTAGGGTGTTGAAGTCAGCGAAGAAACTTGGTGGTAATTCTATATACCAATTCGCAGCAGAACCCGTGAGGGTCCGTTGAAAAAGACGTAAATGAATAGAGTCATCCATCAACGAGTTGGATGAGCACCAGAGGTGAAAAGTCATGACGTGATTGTTCGGGTCCTCTCCTGCTTTTCCATCGAATTTAGGGATGTCCGATGGTATCTTGGCTAGTATAGCAGGCCATTGGGGAGAGTGACAAATTGGATCATTTAAAATTCTCGACAAGTCCAGGAGATCCAAAGTGGCCAAGAAGGGTAACTGTCGATTCAAATGTAGGTACTGGTGGGTTTGGGGAGGAAGCCCCATCAACAAACTAGTAGGACCATAAGCAGTCTGCATATAATGTGAAGACCCAAGCAGATTCGGTGGTGGTTGTAGAGGAAAGTAGCTCATGGGATTGTATCCTTGAACATGGATGTGAGTTTGAGCATTCGAGCCCCAAATAGGATTGGACGTACCTGGATATGGTTGGCCTATACTAGGGGGTATAATGAATGCAGCTGGAAGCTGTTGCCCAGCAGTCAATTGAGGAGTATGTTGCATCAAATAATTCCAATACTGGGCCAAGGATGGAGGTATGTTTTGTCCATAAGGTGGGGTTTGTGGGGTTTGTCCTCCAATCAGAGGTTGTGTTCCAATTGGGGGCAGTGTTCCAATTGGGGGTTGTGTGCCAATTGGGATTTGCGTTCCAATAGGAATTTGCCCACTTAGAGGGGGTTGAGTCAAACCTCCTTGGTGAAATTGTCCACCAACGGGAATCTGGTAATTTGGTGTGAATGACGGAATAGTGCCACTAGGATTAATATTGCTAGTGGAGAATGAGAAAGGTCCTCCAAAAGGGGGTTGAGGAAGTGTCGAAATGAAACCGGGAAGAGAGTGCCCAGAAGAAGAGGGACCACCAGGAGTGCCAGATGGAGTTTGCGTAGGAGTGGGAATGGAAGCATTCAATACACGGTATCCAGGCGGTAGTGTCGGGGTGACACTAGGCATGAGCAGTGTGCCGATGGGGGCTTGACTAACTGCGGTAATCCCGGTGTGAATACTCGTAGTATATGTGTAATGGGCCATTTCTATAGGGATGGTCAAGATGTGGTCAGATCGCGGGGCGTCCATACCAGGAAAATAATAGGCAGTAGTAAACGGTACTGTGTCTGGGTTAAAGGTTTCGGAGAGAACAGGTGAGATGATGATTTCAACGCCTAATCCTGCACCAAAAAGGTCCCATCTAAAAATTCCCTTAGACTAAAAAGGATCTTGGCCCTCTATTCCTGGAAAGGGTCCAATCGGTGATCCAGAAGAAACAACAATTAAGTCTCTGGAAGAATTCACTCGCATAATCTGTCTCTCAGAATCAAGGTGAAGTCGAAAGTCCTCTCGAGTAATGGTAATTTGAAAATGTTCTAGAGATTTGGTTCGTTCCACTTGTGGCGTGGTAACGTCTTGGACTTCACTCTGTTGAGGAGAGCCCTTGGGTGAGCTTGTAGGCAGGGGTTGAGAACCTTCTAGATGCTCTGGAGATAAACCATGCATTCTACGTGAACGACATGGAGGATCTATTGTGAACGAGTTACAAACTTACAAAGAAAATCTTATAGTCAACTTGGGTAAACAAATAGCACGCGCTAGTAAACAAAATCTAGGAAACAAGACCAAGCAAACAAGACCTTCTAATTCTGAAGTCACTAGTTGGTGATGAAATCCAACGTCGCAACAACGAGACGAGAAGGGGCTAGGCTAGGGTGGAAAAGTTACGCTGACGACCTGCTTAACGGACTTACACCCTTGTGCAAGCTCCCACACATAATCGTGGGTATACCCTCCAAGGAGCCCAAGTGAGTTTGGCCAACATCGATTCCAAGTACCGTGAAGACTTGCCCCTTCACAGTCACCTTGTGTAAGACCCTAGAAAGATAGGCCGCTAAGGTTACCACCGACAACAATAAATCCTGGGGGGACAGTCGATAGTCCAATCCACATGCAAGGGCAAGGTATCTAGCCCAAAATCAACTCAAGAGGCTTCCACTCATCATTGTGGGCATACCTCCAAGTGACCCCCATAATACGTGCAATCTCTACACCGATATCAACAAAGCGGGGTGAGTAACTCTGTCAATATCAATACGACCTCATGTTTGACCCTTGTGTGAGAAGGGCTTCCTAGGACAAAATGTTGTAAATGGAATTTGACACTACTTAACACAAGATGCTATTGTGTGTTTTTTGCTTTGGAGAGTGTATCTCTCTACCTATTCCAAAGTGCTAGCCTAGCTAAATGTTGGTGTAATAGAGCCCTAGAAAAGAGTTACTAGTTAAATTTTACAATTGTGCAATGTTATTAAGGGTTGTTGTTACTAAAAGGAAGCGGAGATGAAACTGATGTTGTATGAGACTCTGACCCAATGATGCATAGATAGGAATGAAATATATCAATTTTCGTTCAATGAATCCTATGTACGAGAGGGAAAGAGAAGTTTTCCGGACCAATTTTGAACTACGATACACAATTTCCTTTAAAATGCAATTGCAACGAACAATAATAACAATTCTCTATTGTTTCTTTTTCAATAATTTCAACAATTGATTTTCAATATTTTCGAAGATGAAAATGCTTTTGAAAGAAAAACATTTTTCACTTTTCAAAAAGGACCTACACCATGATGGTGAAAGTGAGGAAAACCAAAAACTAATGAACAAGTAATAAACAAAAACCCAAACCAATCTTTCAATGGAAACAAAAATGACAAGCAGACAAATCTAGTCTTTTCAATTACATGAGAAAAGTAATCTTCCAAATAATGAGCAAATGGGAAAGACAAAGAATCCCAAATTTCAACCGATCATCGGTTCTTAACCAAACAAGCACTCAGATTCCAAAATCAGAGAGTATATCTTTGCCAAGAAAAGTCAAGAAATGAAAGTCGAGAAAAGATGGATAGGAAGAGCCTTTGATTTCCTAAGACTGATCGTGCACGAAATACGAAGACAAGAAAACATCAATCAATGGTCCAAGAAGTTCTTTTCAGGCACCTATACTGATCTGGGAAGCTGAACATACAAAAATCTTAAATCCAAAATTTTGAAAAGAGGGTTCGCAGGCTATTAGTGTTACACAGTGTGAGAATGGGTCATTCTCGCAGGATAGCTTTGAGCAGAGTGCGAGAACCTCGCACTAGACCTAAAAGCAAAGTGCGAACTCAAAGTATTCTCACAGGCCACTGCAGGGTTCAGTGCGAGAATGTCTGAAACTAAGCAAATCTTTGGAAAAAGACAAAAAAATTGAAGGGACTTTTGGACCCAGAGGGTCTATCAGGGTATCCTGAAGACTCAGAGATTGATAGGAATGGAGAAAGGTAAGGCAAGAACAAATGGCCAAGGAAAAACACCAAAAACGACAAATACAATGGGTTATGTCCCCAGTGGAGTCGCCAATTTTTTTATCAGACTAATCAGTAGGTGCAAACACTAACATATCTCCCTAGATCCACCCAGATCTAGAACAAAATAGGATAGGACATGACTATTTCCCTAAGTTATGACCATTGAATTAGCTAGTAGGGAGGAACAAGTGACATACCTTTGTATCACTTCCTAGGGTCTCTGTTGCTCCCGCTTCGCTCCAACGCTCTCGTGAGGTCAAGACCAAGACAACACAAACCAACCAAAGTGAAGATAGCAAAATATATTCAATCGTCAACTTATGTGTATGATCAAGGAATTACACAATAAAGTAAGAATGACTTTATGAGAAAAGAACATGCCGCTGTATCATATTAATCGAAAGTAGAAGATATAACCTGATCACCTTGATGTCGCAAGCTTCCTTTCAGTGGCTCTTGGTTCCAACACACACACTTACTCGATCCTTGTATGAAGAAGATCCAATTCCTCTTGATAGACTTGCTAGAGTCTCCAAGCTCCTGTTCAAGCTAGGTCCTTCACACAATTCCTCCACCAATTCTCCAATTAATCTTGCCTAACCTTTTCCATGAGAATCCCATCAATATATAGGAGAGGATGAGATGGTTACTTGAATAAGAATGATCCCACAATATCAGAGAAACTAGTAAAAAGATAACCATTCAAATGCCAACCCATTCTCTAGAAGATTCCCTTCTAGAACCATCGAGACTTCATCTTTTTCCAAGCTTGAGAACAAGTTCGCACCCTAGCTATGTAGCACAATGCGAGAAGTTCGCACCCTAGCTAAAGGTAGCCTGCGAGAATGGGTCAGTCTTGCACCCTAGGATATAAGCAACTTGCGAACTCTCTTCAAAAATATGTTTTCTGGGAAGAGATGAATGTCACTTTTCTCAGGAGAAAGTTCTTATTAGGAGCCTGAGTACACCATCAAGATGACCAAAATCATGGGTAACAGAAGTGTTGTAGAACTTCGAGAGCTGAAATGGCACAAGGTGCTTGGGACAAATCTTCAACAATGTTGTAGTTTTGAGCGACATGAGCATTAGGATTAAAAGTCAACTTTTTTATTATGCTCTTGGGTGGACGTAAGATAGAGTTAAAATTCAGTTTCTCAATATCAAGAGGCCCAGACAGAGGGGTAACTGAACTGGAAGGTGGATCAGTCACAGTTCCATTAGTTACACTTTTCTTACTGGGTTTACCTGGTGGTGTGTCATATGTCGTAGTGTGAGTGGTCAAATATACACAATTAAAAATATAAATGCAAGCACTCAATGAAGCATCCTCGTTAGGAGGGTGACATGGGTTGCCTCCTTGTGGAGGTACATGATTTTGTGCAACCAGTGACTGTTGCTATGGAAAAGGATGTGTCAAGACAATGGTTTGAGAAATTCCTTTTGAATGAGTGGTGGAGGATGGTTTTGATGGATCGGTTGATGTGCAAGGAGTGTTTGGGATCAATGCATACATATTTCTTGATTGGCAATAAACCAAATCCAAATACTGGGCATGAGCAATGGCTTCCTCTTCTGTGACTACAACACCCTATAAGTTTTAAACCTATGAAGTAAAGCAATGCATATAGATTCTTAAGCAAAACATAAATTAATCAATGGCTCATTCACATAGTACACAGATATTTATACTGGAAACCCTCAACCGGGAAAACCTTTCTTATATTCATTATATCAAATTTCACCATTCACCATACAATATATGTACAATTTTTTTAGGTATTTCGTAGATACCAAAACCCTAATCCCTTAATTTGGGATTAATTTAGTAAACCGCTAAAAATAGAAAAATCGGCTAAAAATAGCAAAAACCACCCAAAAAAAAATTTGGGGGAGCTACCCCGGGCTACCGCTCATTGCCAAACATTGGGCATAACCAAGGGGGGGTATACCTTCCCCCCCCTGGGACCCCCCTAGGAAAGCGCCCGACGCACACGACACAGAGAGCACTACTAGAGGGATCGTCAGACGCAGTTGTCATATATGACGCACCCACACACACACATGCAAAGAATATAACACATACCCAACACATCCATGGCTACATCATGAGCAATAAGAGGTAATAGATATTTTGTGAACCATTCAACCAACAACTGGTCGGGAATGGTTTCTTTGATCAACTATCATCATTGTCTCCATTCATGAATATGATCAAAAGTATGCATGTAGTTAGTCTGACGAAGGGAGGTCAAGAGTTTTGTGTCAGTTTCGTATTTGATGGGCAAATGGAAGTGGGTGAGGAAAGCCATGGCAAGTGAATTGAAGTCTTGAAAAGTTTCGCGTTGTAACTCAATGTACCATTTAGTCACTGAACCTGTAAGTGTGCGCTGGAAAATACGTAAACAAATAGAGTCATGCATCAGTGAGTTTGATGAAAACCACATATGAAACATCATGACATGGTTATTAGGTTCTTCTCCAGGTTTACCGTCAAATTTCGAAATATCAGAAGGTAATTTGGTTGGAATGACTGGCCAAAAAGGGGAGTGTAATATGGGATGGTTTATCAATCTCGACAGATCCAGTAGATCTAAAGTAGCTAATAAAGGTAACTATTTATTAGCTTAAGGATGATACTGGTGTGGCATAGGAACACCAGTAGGACTGTAAACTAGTTGCGATGGATAGTTGTATCCAGCAAGTCCTTCCATATGTTGTTGTTGTGGATTTTGACCAGCAAAAGTGGGATTCATTTGTTGAGAAATTTGCATAAAAGGAGAAGGAAAACCCATTTGGCCTTGGGGAGGATAACCAGTGTAACCTAGGGGAGGATAGCTAGCTTGACCTTGAGGTGGGTAGCCAATTTCCCCCTGAGGAGGGTAACCAGGTTGACCCTAAGGAGGATAAGTAATTTGAGCTTGGGGATGAAAGGATGATTGGCCTTAAGGACCCCGAGTGGGATTCATGACACCTGGGAAGGGTTTTCTAGAATATAGTCCAAAAGGATTGGTATTTAGGGTTCATCCCTACGATTTGGCATTAGAAGATCCTCCCTGATATGTTCGATTAAAACTTCCTCCCTGGGGTGGTCCCCGGGACTGTTGTGGGTTTCCGACAAAAGGAGTTTGAAATTGTCCCTTTGTCATAGGTTGGGTAACAACTAGGATTTGTCCAGTGAATGGGGGTTTCCCCCAAGTCGGGATTTGTCCACTAAACGAGGGTTTTCCCCCAGTCGGGATCTGTCCACTAACGAAGGATTTCCCCCCAGTAGGGACTTGTCCTGCAGTTGGGTTTTGTTGTATGAAAAGATTTTGCATTCTTTGATGTGAAGGTGTCCCAATGGGATTTTGTGGCATGTATGAGGTTGTCACGTGAAGAGGGATGGTAGGTGTAACCGTCATGGTACTTTGCAAATGACTAGGTACTACAAACTCTGTTTCACTCATTACTTATGTTGAGGTGGTAGCAGCATTGATTGTTTTTTCGACAGGATGGTCAACAGGTTGACTTGATGGTCTTGCATCCACACCGGTGGTGACAGATGTATGTGAAGGGTTAAAGAGTGGTTGGCTAAAATTAAATGTTTCATAAAGATCTCGACCTAATGGAGTTCTCCATATAGGATGAACAATATTTTGTTGTGGATCTACCATTTCAATAGAGTAGACAAGGGTAGTAAATTCTTCATTGAAATTTGGTTTTTCAGGTTCCATGTCACGTTCTTTGCATGGTCTTGACGAAAGCCTAGGATAATCTTCAACTATGATGTTTAATAAATATTCTACTTAGAGAAGGAGTGGATCGTGAGGATTTGTCAAAGTCAGGTTTGCAGGAGGGATAGGACCTTCCTGAACTACTACTAAAGATCGCTCAGTATTTTCTATCAAAGGAGTAGCGACATTCCCAACGTCTGAATAGTTTTTGACCTCTTCATGGTAAGAGTCTTCAGGTGAGTTAGGAGGCATGGGTTCGTAGCCTTCTAGAGGAAACCCTTGCATCCTACATGATCTACGAAGACCTTTATCAGCCACAGTACCAATTTTAAGGACAACTAAGGTAAACAAACAACATTCGCTAAAAAATCTAGAAAACCAACAAGCAAAACAATAACTTCTCTCAATGAACGCACTAGTTGGTGATGAAATCCAACATCACATGTAAAAAGTGAGAAGGGGCTAGGATTGAGCACATGGATCAGTTACGTTGGCGGCCTACTTAAAAAAATTACACATTGGTGCAAGTTCCCTCACGGTTTTACCCGTGGGTTGCCCTCCAAGGAGCCTGAGTGAGTGTGACCAACGTCTGATCTAGGTACAACGAAGACTTCCCTTCACCGTCACCTCATGTAAGGACCTTAAAGATTATGGCCACTAAGGATACAACTTGAAATCAGCCTCTGGGCGGGTACATTCGACAGTCGTGTCCGAACGTATGGGTAGGATTTCAAGTCTGAAATTATTCAAGATAACTGAGGACAAATGGACCAGTAAACTCCAAAGGGCCCTAAACGGATTCAGAATTCACGAAGCTTTGAGACCAAATGAAAACAATTTATTCTCAAGAATAACCCCCAATAAACGATCGTCCCACTATGATTGGTTAAGCCTCGGAGGGATAATATTCATTTCTCTCCTGCACATGACCTCGTGTTTAACCCCTATGTGAGAGGGGGATCCCATCTATGCTTATACGAAGGTTGGATTTTCTCTCCCTATCACAATATTTTGAGTTTTTCTTGAATGTTTTGGAGAGTTATTCTTACAACCTATTCCAAAGCTCTAGTCCTAGTCTATTGTTGGTGTAAAGATCTAAAAAATAAAATTTTCTAGTTCAATTTTAATTAGCGCTTATTGTCGTGGATGTTTGTTATTCAAGGGTGAATGGTAGTGAAACTAATGATGTTTGAGACTCGAATCCAAAAGAAGGTAAAAATAATGATATGCAAATTTTATTTTCAATGAAATTCTAGTTACAGGAAGGAGAAGAGTTTCTTTTCTTTTTGTCACTAACAAACACTCAAAAATGCAAAATTTTATGCTATTTTGTTCCCAAACAAGAATTCACACACTTGCCAAATTATCACAAATTTTTTGTAATATCCAAAACCATTTCATATGATTACTTCTTTGTTTGATTGTGGATGCAAACTATGACATTTGTCTAATGCTTCGTTCTTTCACTAATAATGAAAAATTTCACTATGATGACTGAAAAGAGTATGAAGAAAAAGATCATACAAACAAAAATACTCTCGGCAATAAACAAGAGACTGAAAGAAAAAAAAAATGTCAATTTGTTCACTCAAAGATTAAAAACACTAAGAAATCAAAAAGTCATACTTTATAGTCTTCAAGAATTGAGTAAGAGACCAAAGACAAAGAAATCAATAGACATGTAATCAATAATCTTCCTTGTGAAATCCTATAATCAATCAAATAATCGAGAAGAGTGGAAAAAAGGAACCAAATCTGAGAGAGAAAGGTTGAGTTTGCAATCAAGAAAGACAACACAAACTCAATAAAGACTAAAAAGAATGAAGGACAACAAGTTTCTAGTCAAATAGGAGCCAAGATTAGACAAAAGAAGTTCTGAGTTAGAGAAGGAGATCCAAAGACTATACCCAACAAGTAAGAAACCCTAAAAAATTCCAAAAAGAGGAGATCAACGCTCTAGTAACAAAGACTCCAGAGAACTACAACGCTCCCTAGAAGGATCTGGGGCAGCGCTGATCAAGGAACAACACTCTGGATTGAACTGTTGGGGAGTGCTAGTTCTAGAGAAAGTTTGTGAAAAGCTCAAAAAACTCAGTAACTCAGGAAATTTCAATAAGAGGCTCTATGAGACAACTAGCAAAGACAAAGGAGATGAAAACTTCAGACCAAATCAACAAGTAGGATCTAAGGATAGGAAAAAGTCTCGGA
>ML792429.1:177616-201037 GCA_009831015.1 Picea engelmannii | reverse complement strand
TTTTACGAGAATGAATAATTGTTGGCACACAATACGCTGTTTTACATAGTTGCATGAGAACCATTCTTGGGGTTGGAGAATGCGTTTCCACTTGCCTGCGAAATTGGGAGCCGGAACGAAACGTTTTGGATTGGGCTGGAGGCATTCCATTCCAGAAGTTTTACGGTGAGGTTGAGCTGCTTTGGAACGAAACGTTTTGGATTGGGCTGGAGGCGTTCCATTTTAGAAGTTTTACGGTGAGGTTGAGCTGCTTTCGAGACTGTTTCCACCCTGTTACCTGCAGTCGGGAACCTCCAGATGCCAATGGGTTAGGAACTCCTAACCAACCACATGAATGCCAAAGAAGGATATTTTAAGCATTTTAGCGCCACATCACCCGAAGCCGTAAAACATCATTTAATAATGAAAATTTAAATGAAAACATATGGGAACAGATGTTTGTTTTAGGCGTACTCTTCATTGCTTGCCTTTTCACTGTTGAAACACAAGTGTTGACTAACATGCAATGCATAGCTTGTTTCTCTTTTTCAATGAAAATGCAATGCAAAGTCATGCATTGTTTATGTGATGAACAATGCATTCTCAATCAGTGTTTGATCTATCATCAATGCTAACATGCAATGTAAGCATTTTGATTTCTCATCAATGCTTGTAATGCTAACATGCAATGCATAGCTTTTTTTACTTTGCAATGAGAATGTAATGCAATGTAAGGCATAGCATCTTTCACTTTGCAATGAGAATGCAATGTAAGTTATCTGTTGTTTAGCATTGAGCAATTCACTTTCAATCACCATAAGTAGTTTTTATTTTCATTTTCCTTATTCTCTTTATTTTCACCCATTTTTAAATTGTTAGGTTACTTTCTTTTTTGACCATTGTGTAGCCCCTGACTTTTGTGATTATCAAACTGATTTTTGAAATTTCAATATGGTTTGGTTGTGGATGGTGTAATAATACAATGTTTATTGAATAATAAATGGTATTATGATTAGTTAGTTAGCATTATAATTTGTTGAAATTTTATAATATAAAATTATGTTCTATTTCAAATTTTTAGAATTTTCATTAATTAAATTTATTTTTTAACATGTTTACAGGAAAAATGAGCCCCACGCGATAGGTTTTTCAAGGCTGATTTATTATTAGATTCAGGTTATTGGCACATCTTGGAAATTGAGGATGGACAATCCTCAAAATATGAACATTCCTTATTCCTACTATTTTCTTTCATGCCGAGTCATGTTTTCTCTGATATATTGTAGTTTTGAGATCCCTTTAAAGGGAAGGGTATATGATGTATTTTGTTTAAAAATTGTGCTCTCATGTGAGCTCAGACATCAGTTGTTCTGTTTTTACAGTCTTGGGGATTGTTAAGGAGAAACTTTTGGACCTGTCAGCTGATTTAATGTTTGTAAATCACCTTTGACTTGTAGGGAGGGGTAATTTTAGTGGGATTATTCAGTTTTTAGCGCAGACATCTTGATGAAGGCTTTTCAATTGATTTAATGAGGTCTTTTAATCACCTTTGACTTGTAGGGAGTGTTAGAAATAGGGAAGAAAACTAGAAAACAATGTCTTTTAATTTTCTGTTAGATAGTGCAACAATGATCTTTAAACTTAGAACATAAATGAAGTAGATCAAAAGACTAGATCTAAGCTGAAAAATATTACTGAGTAAACAAATTTAAACAATAACAACTTCTTAGTGATAAAGATATTCAGATCTGAACTATTACTTCAGATCATACACAACAGTTAGGTATAAATAAATTTTGAGTATACAACCATATGGATTTGAACCATAGACATTTAGATCTGAACTTGAAGACACTTCTTAATCATTAACAACAGTAGGTAAAACTGAGCATGCACATTAAATAGAACTAGACTGAATAAAACAAATTTGAGCATGAACAAATATAGATCTGAACTTACCTCTGTAATGAAGAAGAGCATGCCAACTAGGAGAGATAATGATCCATTAAAGTATGCTCAGATAAGTCTCAGAAATCTTGGATCTACCTCAAGGGTTAGATCTCATACCAAGAGAAATTAGGACAGCCAAGCCACCAAGGGAAAAACTCTCACAAGACGCAACAAACCCCACACAACAATTTCAGAAAGCAAAAACCTTACTCAGCAAGTTTTGGAACCAAACACTCACACAAAAAAATCTGGAACCAAACCCTCACACAATAGATCTACTAGAAAAGAGAGGTAAGGTTACCAGTTTAGTCACTTCTCTAAGGTGTCGTGACCTTTAAGGTCATTAATTTGCCCTAAAAGAGGGGACGACTAGCTACAATGATAGCACTGGTAGAAGGAGGGAGGGTGGTTGGTAACAGTCAAGAAGGACAACAAAGATCAACCCTTTCAGTGGAGGAATAGACACCCATAAGCACCCACACAACAATATGCTTGAAGCAAGGACCAAGCAGCAGAAGAAAGGAGAGAGGCTAAGCTACTAACAAAGAGAGACTGTCACAAGGAGACTGCACCTTGTCAAGAGGAGGATGAGAAATTGTTACAAGGAGGCCGCGGGCTCAAGAGAGCAATCCGCCACACTTAGGAAAGAGAGAAATATTAGTATCTCAAAGGTAGAAGGGAAGGGTCTTATTTATACTTTAGGCTAGAGTTAGGATAATGAAAGATAATAATAAAAATAACATACTTAATTAATATAAATATTAATTAAATATGTTATATTATTTAATTAATATTTTTCATTTAACTCCTAATGCAAAAATACAAAACCCCAAATAAACTCATGCTCAAAAACCAAGGGTGAGGGGGTTTGGGTGGGGTTACTTGGTGGCAATGCTTGTTCATATAATTCCCGAGGTGACCTTTTTAACTTTATCATCACTGCATATGGGATACATCCTCATGTGGTCATGCCTGCCTTCAAAGAGGGTTACACACCAACAACTACTTGATCAAGGACCAGGTTGCCCTAGAACATATCTGGGGTCTTATCCACCAAGGTACAAGACCAAGGATCAACCCATGCTTTAGACATGGGTACCCTGAAACACGTCCAGGAGCCCTAGACATATCTAGGGACTTTAACTGCTTGGTCCCAAACCAAGAACCCCAGTCATCTACTGGGGGGCCTCTCAAGGGTCTTTACTGCTTGGTCCCAGACCAAGAACCCCAGTTATCTACTAGGGGCCCTCTCAAGGGTCTTTACTGCTTGGTCCCATACCAAGAACCCTAGTTATCTACTGGGGGCCCTTACAAGGATCTTTACTGCTTGGTCTGAGATCAAAAACCCTAGTTATCTACTGGGGGCCCTTACAAGGGTCTTTTGCTGCTTGGTCCTAGACCAAGAACCCCAGTTATCTATTGGGGGCCCTTACAAGGGTCTTTTGCCATGGCTCTGATTGTTTGGTCCCAGACCAAGAACCCCAGGAGTGTACTGGGGGCCCTAGTTCACAACTAGGGTCTTAAGCCATCCTCCAGGGAGAATGGCTGTTGCAGATGCATTAAATTCAACACTCCCTCTCAGCAAGAGAGACATTCTCAACTACATCAAGCTTGTCACGAAAGTAACACAAACTTTGTCAGGGACAATGACTTGGTCAAAATATCTGGCGTATGTTCTGTGTCGAAACATACTGAATACTGAGAATGTTCTTCTGCACCATGTCTTGGACATAGTGATATCTCATCTCAATGTGTTTTGGCTTGTCGTGAAACACTAGATTCTCAAAGAGCTTTATACAACTTTGATTGTCACAGTGAATGACTGTGGGTTCTAGCTCTGCATTGAACAAGTTTGAAAGTAGCTTCCTAAGCCACACTGCTTCTCTGCTAGCAACACTTCAGCAATGTATTATGCTTCTGTAGTGCTCTGGGCTATGGAGCCCTGTTTCCTATTGGACCAGGAAATCAACGCTGAACCCAAACTAAAACAATATCCAATAGTGCTCTTCCAATCCACTGTGCCCATCCAGTCTAAATCTGTAATTCATGAAGCATTACACTTCCATTGGAAGTGTATCTGAGACCAAAAGCTATAGTTCCCCGAACATATCTCAGAATATGCTTAACAACAATCATATGTATATATACACATGAACTGACTGAGGGCATTTTCCGCATAACAAATGTCTCGTTTAGTATGTACGAGGTACATCAGTGACCCATGACCCAATGATCTGTCGATATATCGTGGGGTCCTTTGGTTCTAAACCAATAACCTGATCTTGTAGTTTCTTTAGGTTAGAGATCATTTGTGTGGTCATGGACTTACAGTTCATCATGCCAAAATAGCGGAGCACATCAACAACATATTTTCTCTTGAGAGAGAAACATCTCACCCGGTTTCTGCCACACCCCTAACTCAGAAAGTAAAAAAGACCCAAATCTTTTATTTCAACTTCTGTTGAAGAGCTCCCTCTTAGTCTAAGCTATTAAAAAATTTCCTTTCCTGTAAAGAACAAATCATCCTAAGATAACATGAAGATTTTGGACAATCTTTATATAAAGATAAAACTAATGGTGAACCCAAGACTTTGTAAAGAGACTGTCAATACTTTCGTACCAAGCTCTCGAAGCTTGTTATAATCCCTGAGATTCTTTCCCATGGATAGCCTCTTGCTTAACTTCACTGATAAGGAGAAATCTTAATATTTATTAGATGAAGTTTCCAAATCAAAAAACTGTGACAAAAGATTCCGATGGAAGTAAGAATCTTGTTATAGATAATCCTTTCTTTCTGAGAGAAATCATGAGTCACAAATTTAACCTCAATACAACCATCTGTTGTAGGCTTTATCTTATAAGTCCATTGGAGGTTACCACTGATTTGTCACGAGGTCTTTGAAAACATTGCCCATACATCATTCTTCAGAATTGATTCAATATTATTTTATCATAGCATCTTCCCACACTTCAAATGGGGAAGGTTCTGAATCAATCAAAAGATTCAATTTAACTATAAGGCTGGAGTACTTATCTGGTTTCTTGCTTTATTTGAAAGTATTCTTAGGTGCTGAAAACTTTTAAGTTTCCTTTAATATTTCTCGACACTAAGCTGGTTTCCTTTTAAATAGAAAATTTCTTTAAAAGAAACCTAAAGTATCCCTTCACTCTACTAAGCTGCCATCTCTGTTGTAAGTCATAGACTAATTCATATGCAGGGACTGAACCCTCTGAGTCTCATAAAATGTCTGATTTCCTGCATGTGCAGACTAGCTCCCTCTGAACCTACAAGATCCTTTAACTCTAAATTGGTGGCTAGTCTCTTCAAGATGGATTCTCATACTGGGAAAAGGTTCCATCATACTGTAGAGTTCCCCCAAAAAATGACCCAGCTAACATCAACAATTAAACGCTGAGATCACAGCTTCCTTTGTCATACAAAAGAGATTCTGACAGAGGGATAATCACAATTCTTCTTGCTATCATTAGTAGTCACATACTTATTTCAAATTCAGTGAGAAAAAAAAAAGTACTTGGTCTTACCTTGAACTTACTTGAGCTCAAGACACATTCTTTAATTTGCAGCTTGCTACCATCAGTAGCTTCCAAAGTGTATTACAACAAGTAGGGTAGTCTATCTTTACCTCATATGGTTCAAAAACAATTTCAAATACAAGACTGGTAAGAGATCTATTCCCAACCTAGCTTGTAATGTCTTTCCAAGATCCTGTGAACAAATCTAAACTTTGTTAAGGTCCCCATTGTTCAGAGACGTGAACAAACCACAACAAACCAACTAGTATGCTGTTATTTGCAGGACCTATGACTCATAAAACTTCAGATTGTGTAATTGCTTTTTGAAAGCAATACCCTAAAAATATTATCTGAAGTAAAATGCAACCTATATGTAAACTGTAAATTTAGTTGCTGCAAAGATATGCACAAGTTATGTTATTTCATATATGCATTCCAGTCAGGAAATTCCATGGACAATTTTGAATTGCTATGGAAGATAAATTTAGAGTGAAAGCAATCAAGTAGATATCAAGAGTCTTGACACTTGTATGCTCCATATAATGAAACGTTGGCTTTTGCACCCAATAAATCACTCTCATTGTCTCAAAGGTTTACACCCATTAATTCAATCCAAGATTGCTTACAGAGAGTTCTGCCCATAATGACCTCCGGAAAAACCCCCCAGTAATAGAACAATTTTTGCAGTTTAGTGGCAAACGTTGGCAAACAGTAATAACAGTTTTCACTGGATTGAGTATCCTTTTGACCATCAAAAGTCCACTGATGGATTTGAAAAGGTGTTAGCCACATTAATTGAAAACCAACATGTGGTTTTTGAAAGGTCTGCCCAGGCATAAGGAGAGCTACATTTTTTTTTATGTGGGCATATCAGTCTTTCTTGCTGAAAGACTTAGAAGTTTTGGTGCTTTCAAAACATCAATGTAAATGTACAAATTCTATGAGTGAAAGAGATTCAAAACTAACCCTATACTTGATTTGAGGAGACTTGGCTTTTAACACCTTGTTACTAGAAATAAATGTGGATTAGAAAAGTGAGAGCTTTAGCGTTATTTCCCACCAACTTAAAAAACCAGATGATCTATAGCAAAGTCTTTGGCATTTTCACTATGTACAGAAATAAAAACAAAAATCGGAAAAAAAAAATGGTACCGACATTGAATTTGCTTTCATCCAACTGCTTGCTTTAGTAGCAGTGGCTTTTGTGATGCAAATATATTGATGTTTAACAAAAAGACATAGCAATGTTTCTGCAAGTACTTTACATTAGTACAAGTGGTACTGTTCCATGGTTATAAAGGCGAAGCTAGCCATATAGGTGTTCTATTTCCATATCTCCTTGAGCTTTCAATTATTCAAGGCTTTTGAAGCACAAAAAGTAAACTATGCTCTGCTATGTTAGGCAGAAAACCGTTACAGTAAGAGTGATGTTACTACAACCTTTTTAAAAAAATCATAAACTGAAAATGAATGTAAACAGGCACCAGAAATGCATTCCAGCTATAAGCTAATCATTTCCATAGTTCTGTCATTCTTTTCTCTTGTGTATAAAAAACTTGAGGATTGGGTTTGACTCAACAGGAGCTTTTGGAGGTTTTCAATTTTCCGTTGCATTCATGCATTTGAGATGCGGAACTGTCCAAATAACTAGACATCTGTTGTTTGTTGCATGTTTGAAGAGAGTTAAGGTCCTTGGGTTATAAACAATGTAGTGGAGCAAGGTAGAGAAATGAGCATACCTCACCTAATTTGCAAGTGTATTTCAGCGTGAGTTCTAAGGTCCAAGTTAATAACAAATAACCCTTTTAATGTGATAGATCTATCAACAAAAACATGCAGCTGTAGTGCTGCATTCTTGCTACTCCGCTGAGTGTGCCAAGAAAATCTGAAAACCTATCTGAAACAAGGATCGACAAAGGCTCAAAAGTATGCCACTAGAGAGCTCTTTTCTCGCCCTAAGCTCTGAAACCATGTTAGAAATAGGGAATAAAACCAGAAAACAATGTCTTTTAATTTTCTGTTAGATAGTACAACAATGATCTTTAAACTTAGAATAGAAATGAAGTAGATCAAAAGACTAGATCTAAGTTGAAAAATATTTCTGAGTAAACAGATTTAAACAATAACAACTTCTTAGTGATAAAGATATTCAGATCTGAACTATTACTTTAGATCATACACAGTAGTTAGGTATAAATAAATTTTGTGTATACAACCATATGAATCTGAACCATAGACATTCAGATCTGAACTTGAAGACACTTCTTAATCATTAACAACAGTAAGTAAAGCTGAGCATGCACATTAAATAGATTTAAACTGAATAAAACAAGTTTGAGCATGAGCAAATATAGATCTAAACTTACCTCTTGATGAACTTACCTATGTAATGAAGAAGAGCATGCCAACTAAGAGAGATAATGATCCATTAAAGTATGCTCAGATAAGTCTCAAAAATCTTGGATCTACCTCAAGGGTTAGATCTCATACCAAGAGAAATTAGGACAACCAAGCCACCAAGGGAAAAACTCTCACAAAACACAACAAACCCCACACAACAATTTCAGAAAGCAAAAACCTTACTAAGCAAGTTCTGGAACCAAACCCTCACACAACAAAATATGGAACCAAACCCTCACAAAATAGATCTACCAAAAAAGAGAGGTACAACTGCCAGTTCAATCACTTCTCTAAGGTGTCATGACCTTTAAAGTCATTAATCTGCCCTAAAAGAGGGGACAACTAGCTACAATGATAGCACTAGTAGAAGGAGGGAGGGTGGCTGGTAACAGTCAAGAAGGACAACAAAGATCAACCCTTTTAGTGGAGGAATAGACACCACTAAGTACCCACACAACAATATGCTTGAAGCAAGGACCAAGCAACAGAAGAAAGGAGAGAGGTCGAGCTGCTAACAAAGAGAGGTTGTCACAAGGAGGTCGCACACTGTCAAGAGGAGGCTGAGAAAATGTTACAAGGAGGCCGCAGGCTCAAGAGAGCAATCCGCCACACTTAGGAGAAAGAGATAAATATTGGTATCTCAAAGGTAGAGGGGAAGGGTCTTGTTTATACTTTAGGCTAGGGTTAGGCTAATGAAAGATAATAATAAAAATAACATACTTAATTAATATAAATATTAATTAAATATGTTATATTATTTAATTAATATTTTTCATTTAACCCCTAAAGCAAAAATACAAAACCCCAAATAAACTCATGCTCAAAAACCAAGGGTGAGGGGGTTTGGGTGGGGTTACTTGGTGACAATGCTTGTCCATATAATTCTCGAGG
The DNA here is from genome assembly GCA_009831015.1 of Picea engelmannii. Classification (NCBI taxonomy): domain Eukaryota; kingdom Viridiplantae; phylum Streptophyta; class Pinopsida; order Pinales; family Pinaceae; genus Picea; species Picea engelmannii. Next base: position 192,283 of record ML792429.1, on the reverse strand, counting down.
TGACCTTTTTAACTTTATCATCACTACATATGGGATACATCCCTCATGTGGTCATGTCTGCCTTCAAAGAGGGTTACATACCAACAACTACTTGATCAAGGACCAGGTTGCCCTAGAACATATCTGGGGTCTTATCCACCAAGGTACAAGACCAAGGATCAACCCATGCCTTAGACATGGGTACCCTAGAACATGTCCAGGGGCCCTAGACATATCTAGGGATTTTAACTGCTTGGTCCCAGACCAAGAACCCCAGTCATCTACTGGGGGCCCTCTCAAGGATCTTTACTGCTTGGTCCCAGACCAAGAACCCCGGTTATCTACTGGGGGCCCTCTCAAGGGTCTTTACTGCTTGGTCCCAGACCAAGAACCCCAGTTATATACGGGGGGGCCTTACAAGGGTCTTTACTGCTTGGTCCCATACCAAGAACCCCAGTTATCTACTGGGGGCCCTAACAAGGGTCTTTTGCAGCTTGGTCCCAGACCAAGAACCCCGGTTATCTACTGGAGGCCCTTACAAGGGTCTTTTGCCATGGCTTTGACTATTTTGTCCCAGACCAAGAACCCCAGGAGTGTACTGGGGGCCCTAGTTCACAACTAGGAGTAATCCCACTAACATTACCCCTCCCTGTTGAATTTAATGCAGCTGCAAGAGCCATCCTCCAGGGAGAATGGCTCTTGCAGCTGCATTAAATTCAACAGGGAGGGGTAATGTTAGTGGGATTACTCAGTTTTTAGTGCAGGGATCTTGATGAAGGCTTTTAAGACTTGTCTCTCAGCGACAATTTTGTTTTTATTAATGAAATTATGACTTTTTTGGGGAAAAAAAAATAATATAATGAATGTATAGTTACTTTCAAGGTGAAATAGGCTTTCACAAAATGTACAAATACATGCTTGTAATAACGAAGTAAGTGATGATACATTTCAACAATGCACTATTGCAGTTAATAGTAATTATATTATATAATTAATTTTAAAAATATTATATATTATTATTTCAATTAATTAATAGTAATTATATTATATAATTAATTTTGATAATATTATGCATTATTATATAATATGTCCTCTATTTTAAGAGATGATCTCAAAGTATTAGTAAAGTATTAGTAGAGGGGAGTTGATGTCTAGATGGCTTGTTTTTTTTTTCAAATACAACTTAATCCTTCAAGTGTTCCAATTTGAAGATCTACTATTGATATTATCATGGATTAAAGAAATGAGATTGATAAAATCTCCCAAGCTTCAAGCAAAATTGTTTGCATTGTGTAAGGTTTGATTCACCATAGGTTCATTATTTTTTAGATGACTTTATGATACAATTTTTGAATTCTTTTTATAAATTGCAATTCCAAGTGACATTGGAAATTTGATCTTTGGAATGTAAAGATACCATTATTTTGTTTATAGTAATCTTGACATTGGAAATTGAATGATTAATTTGATGACTCTTATGATTAGAATAATGATAAGGTATTTTTGTTACTTGCTTTTTGATCTTGATAATGAGACAATATTTTTCAATGGTGACATTTTGATTATTAATTTTGATTAATTATGTAAAGGTATCCTTATTTGTAGTCTCAACCTCTGAAATCATACTTGATTCAACTGTAGAAATTACACCTAAAACTAGGCAAACACAACCACAAATCAGCTTTCAACCTCAATAAAACTTCAACAGTAATGTATGTAAACCCAAAACATTCAATTGTGTATTATGAGCAGAAATACAAATGACTAAGATTAGAAACTTAGCAGGGGAAAAATAAATGAACAATGGACATCATTCAATCACATTTAACACGGATTTTCTGGGCAATGTCCTTGGAAAAACTCACAAGGGAAAATCGGTCAAGGAGATTTTTTTCTTATTGAGCTTATAGGAAAATTATGAATTTACAACAACAATATTTTTAGCATAAAACTTAGTACTTATCTAGAAAAATGTGTCAATAGTTCACATAGATTTATTTGTTTTCTTCTTATTTTACTCATAGGAAAATTTTGAGTTTACAACAATAATATTTTTAGCATAAAACACTTGGTACTTATCTAGAAAAATGTGCCAACAGTCCACATAGATTTATGTGTCAAGTCTGCCTTGAAAAACATACCAAATTGTTGTAGGACATTTATGACACTATACTATCAACACAACAACAAACTATGCCTTGAAAATTGTGCCCAATCTCTGTTGTATGGTACAATACCCTATTGTATGGATTTATTTCAGCAAAATGCCTTGGAAATTGTGCCAAACTTCAGTTGAATGGCTACCTTGATTTATGTGCACTTACTCTTGTTGTACGATCAACAATAAACGCTGTATGCCCTTGTAGCAGTTGTACAGACTATATTAAATATTGGGCTCTCCTTGGGATGCATGTCAATCCTCTCTTAGGGATGCAAGCTAATCCTCTTTGTTGTAGCACTCTTTCCTTCAACCAAACCTCTATCGGAAAGTGTGCATCTTGAACTTCCCTCCAAGCTCTTCTAAAAAAGTGTGCCTCCTCTCTCTCAAATGTTGCGTTTATTCACTCATTATTGAGTAACTGTCCTAACCCTTGATCTTTAAAAAAGATAGATGATCAAGATTAGATGTTGCCCTCTTGAGATCAACGGTTGTGACTTAATTGTCCGTTGATTTCACTTAAGTGACTTAAATCACTTAAGTGAATCACACTTCTTAAAGTCACTTTTATTCATTAAATATTAAATGACCCAACTTGACTTTATAAAATCACTTTATAAAGTCACTTAAGATAGACATATGCTCGTCATTTGTGTATATTGGGCTCCGCCAATGCAGAAGTACCTTTGAGCTACATAAAAAGCTAACATCAACTAGATCGATAGATGTTTTCTATATGTTTTACATTTTGTAAAATTAAGACTTCATCCTTTAAATTGCATATTATAAATCATTTTTTCGAAATATTTAGTTTTTCTTTAAAAAAAATTAGTTAATACTATTTTTCATTTTAAAGAGTTATTTTCATAATTACATAATTTAAATGCATGTTTCACAAATTTTCTACAATTTTTTGCATTGTTTTATAGTCATATACATTTATTACTGTATGATTATTCCATAATCATGTTATCTAAGTGATGGTGTTTTTAACAAATTGAAACAATAATGATAAAACTTATCTATATATATTTGATTAATAACATTCCCTTTTCTCTTTGAGTAAGTGGCTTCTTTGTTAGATTATAAGACTTATGTAATAATATCAAGTTGTTAGTCATTGAGTTATTGTTCGATGATAGTTGAGATAGTCACTCAACAACCTCTTCTTGATTAAGTAGATAGATCTTATAACCATTTGCAATCTCTATAAAAGACACACATGCTATTGTATTGCTAAACTGAAGTGCTTATTGAATATTTTTTCCAAGTTCCTTTTGTTCATTCTTTATTGTTTGTCTTTTGTGTGTCATAGTTGATATTTTTGATATGGTATTAACATTGCAACATCAGAGGCTAAGTTTGAAATGTTGAGCTGTCATTGTCATTATGAAGCGTTAATTGAAGGAGCGTATGTTCGATCCGTCGTTCACGTCTAGAAATGCAAATATGAGTCTAGATTCAACTAATTATGTGAGCATATCCCTCTACAAAAGATGGACTAAGCAACCATTTTTCAGATCTTCGAGTCTTGGTTAGTGTTGTGTGTAAACATCCACATTCTAAGTGATCGAACTCTAATCGACAAACAATATATCAAAGCCACCTGGTGACTGGCGGAATTAGGTGAAAGTAGCACTGGGTAAACCCCAAATCTAGGTTTTTATTAGTGTAATCCATTTATTGTACATAGTACGAAGCCACATCTTTTCGGCTGAAATTTGATCTTCTATACATCATCCACATTTCTTCCTTCGTCCCTGTCATTTCTTCAACACGAGGATAGCAAGAAAAGAGCCATCATCGAGTCATCTTTAGATAGTAGACATGAGTTGCCTTTTAGAGATTGATCTAAGTTGTAATCTCGAAGTTTAAGAACATCGTTTCAAGATAAGGGTCGACACAGGCCGAGGGTGAGATTTTCTCATATTTAGATGTGAAGATTGATGTGTTTCAACATCTTAGGAACAAAACTGATGGATGTTTGGAATCCACAGGTTTATGAACCAGGTGTTGAGGTCGAGACCATAGATGAGAGTGCATATCACAAGTGGGAGAAGGACAAGTACGTTGGATTCCAGAATGCGCTCGTTGATGTAAGGACTAGACTGCCTCGTGTGCTCACTTTATTGGAGAAGGTGTTAGAATATAAGCCTATGACTGTTGTTACATACAAAGGAGAAGAGAAGCAGTTCACTTCAGGGGAAACTTCTTCCATGGTTCTGACTAAAATGAAGGAGATAACATAAGCTTATCTTGGAGCTACCATCAAGAATATTGTTATTATAGTCCCTACATATTTCAATGACTCTCAGAGGTAGGCCACAAAGGATGTCAATGCCATTTATGGACTAAATGTGATGAGAATCATTAACGAACCAACTATCACTACAAATGCTTGTGGTATGGACATGAGGGCTAGCTATGTTGGTGAGAAAATTGTTTTGATTTTTTGATCTAGGGATCAAGTATTTGTTGTTTCTCTATTAACTATTAAAGAGGGTATCTTTGAGGTTAAGGCCATATCAAGAGATACCCATTTGGGTGGTGAGGACTTTGACAACCGTTTAGTTAACCATTTTACTTGAGAATTCAAAAGAAAATACAAGAAAGGTCTTAGTAGCAATGCAAGAGCCATTAGGAGGCTCATAACAGTGAGTGGCAATAGTGGTGTTTACAACTTCGATGTAGTTCTGGTAGAGCTAATATACACTAAGAAATATGTTCACATAACACATGCAAGAAGACATATTGGGCTCACAAATTTAGCCCCCTCCAAGATTCAATGTGGGGTTGTACATAAGCTCATAGATTTGAACTTGGAGACCAATTGTAACCCTCATGTCAAGGCAATGGTTACTGGTGTTGCCCAATTGGTTTTAAAATTTATTTCTTATGAGAAGGATGATCAGTCTAATATGGTGGAAATTGTTGCTCAACTCTAGCAACTCAAACAAGTTGAAGATGGTTGTCTAGATATAGATATGTAAAAATACAATCAAAAGGACTAAAAGAGCACACACTTTGAAGACATGGAGGGATGGAATGGAAGACAAATTTTTGTTCATTAGTCCAAGATGCTTTTGGATCGAAGAAAATATACCCCATTGGGGTTATGAGACATGCATGTAGGGATTGTTGTCCAATAGTTCAAGGGAGATCCGAGATCTGGAAGTTCACTATCATACCTTTACGAGGGTTTTGAGCCAATCTAAGTGCTAATGATGTTTAATGTTATTAGGAAACTTAGATCACAACTAGGAGGCTATACCTATTAGTGGAATAGGGAGCAACTTGAAGGAATCTTACTAGTCCAAGCATTGTTTTCAAAGACGAAGCCTCTAAAGAATGTCAGGTTTATTTTTAGTTGTGTCAATGCGTGTTTGATTTTAGCGAGTTTTGTTTTCAATGGTATATGCCTTAAGAGGGGGTGTTAGATTATAAGGCTTATGTAATAATATCAAGTTGTTAGGCATTGATTTATTGTTAAAAATGGTTGATATAAGCATTCAACCACCTTCTCTTGAATAAGTAGTTATATCTTATAACCATTTGCAATCTCTATAAAAGAGAAATATTCTATTGTAATGTTGAACTGAAACTAATATTGCATATATTTTCCAAGTTCCTCTTCATTCTTCATTGTTTATCATTTATGCATCATAGTTGGTATTTCTTGTATTATTTAAATTACAATGGTTCCCCTTGCTTTATAATCTTGATAGAACATAATTGTCAAATGAAAAGGTCTCATTAAAATTAATGATGTGCTTCTTCTCACAGTGAATTGGGGATTGAAAAATACTTTAAAAACATGACTTAATATAACCTTGTCTCTCTTTGTTTTTTCTATGAAGTGAGGTTATTTGTCCCTTGAAATGGTAAATAGTAGGGTTTGACATAACACTTCTTTGTTTTCTATATTTTCATTTAAAAACATATAGTATGAAATATATAATATTAATTATATATGGGATATATTTTGTTTATGTTTTTTTTTAATCATTTATAAGGTTTCTATCTTAATTTAAAGAAGTAATATATTTTATAAAGATTAATGTAACTCTATGAGGTTGTGATGGTTATGGGAAATAATGACTTTTCTTTCCAATTTGACTTTTCCTTAGTGACATTCCCTAGATTATACATTGCTATTGAGACTCGAAAATGCATATAAATTTTTGTATGTCATGTCGATCCAATGAAATGATATTTTCAATAGGTCTATTAAGATGTAATGTATAAGAACTTTCACAATCAATTACTTTGTGTGTTTTGATAAACAATTCATAGTGATTAGTAGGTACAGAGGTGATATTGAACTTGAAAGAGTAGAATTATTGTCATTGATTTTTTAGAGGGTAATATTCTTAACAGAGTGCAACAATTTACCTTGCAACGATATTTTATTGTTGGCATGTTTCTTCTCATATTTCAATGTCCTTGTAGCATATGAGACTTAACAAGCTTGGATTGAGCAATCTAGGGGGGGATGGGATATGTTCACACTAGAGACTTATTCTTTTGTGTTGGTGATTTAAATGTTAAAGGCTATTTATGTTTGTATATTTTTTATATCAATCACTCTGATAATCTTTTTTGATGGTTGTTTTTTGTTAAGCCCTAGACAAAGCCCCTTGTTATGTATAAAACCCCTTATTAAGCCTTAGATATTGAATTATTACATTTCTAGTAGGTCAGATAGAGCCCTTCATTGCACCCTTTAATCATAATTGTAACCCTTTGTCTCCTATATATATATATATATATCTATATCAAAGAGATCTAGTATTAGGATCACCTTATCTGACCTCATATTGCATTATGAAATTGATATATTGTAAAGGAGGTTTCCCCCTCGAAGTGGACTATAATTTATTGATTTCTTATCATTTTTAAGGCATTGGATCATAACATTTGGTATCAGAGCTCATTGATCTTAGGGTTTTTCTTCTCCAAGAAAGTCATCTTAATATTTTCACTGTTAGGATATTTAGACACTTAGGAGTTAGTAAGATCTATTTGGTCCATTGTGTCGTTAGGTAAAAGTGTGTTTTCTAGCGTGTTTATTTAGTATGCATTTGTAGTTAGGAAATCCGATGGTCACGATATGTTCCCGACATAGAGTGATCTGACAGTTCATACTCTCCTCGATCTTAACGACCATTGATCTGTGGCTTAACACCCAATTGGTCCATGATCTCTATTTAAAGAGCATGGAGGGTCATTTTCCGATGATCGATTGTGAGAAACTCTCTTGTAAAAATCTCTCTGTAATATTTTTCTTTGTATTAATAAACTGCTCCAAGTGGTCGCGTTGGATGGGGCCGTGGATGTTTCCCTGTAGGGGTTTTACCACATGAAAACATCAATGTGTTGATATTTGATCTGGTTATGTGAGTGGTTACTAAAGGTGTTCGTCCTCTGTTGGAATACCTGTGTTGTCGAACATGGTATCAGAGCCTGTTTGAAGATCCTCTCTTGTTGTAGATCGAGATCATGAAGCCGAGTTGCCTCATCTCCATTTTCTGTCTCTTTCATACATTTATGGGCCAAGAGGACTATTCCATTGCATCTAGAGCACTCGTTTTTATTCAGGAACACTTTTCGTTTCACTCGAAAAGGTTTTCGTTTGCCCAAGATACGACCATTACAGTGAGATCCGAAGGTATAAAGTTTGAATACACATTTTAAAAAAATTTTGCAGAGAAGTTTTTTGGGTTTTATTTCAGTTTTGTATTTTTTTATTTTCGGGTTGCTACTATTTTAGATCTGCGTATTCTCTTTGCCCCGTGCGATCTTGACAAATCAGAAACAGATAGGAAAATGTGCATCTTCTGTGAAGCTAACCGAGATCCAACCCTTGTTGTCATCGAGAAGCGAATTTTTTTTTCTTGTGTGAAAATATATATATTTTTTAGCATGCTCTCCAAGGCCATTTTCAACAACAACAACAACAACAACAATCCTCCTTCTGAACATTACAATATGTTTTGCTAGACCATTTGGTTAAAAGTTGCCTTATTAAGTAAGAGGTCTTGAGTTCAAGTCTCTCTTTTCTTACCTTTTTTGAAAAAGTTATGCAAAAATTGTAAAGTGTATTTCACTTCAAGTATAAAAGTGAATCACTATAAGTAGCTTTAATATTTTATTTTATAGTTATTTTGCATGCAACCTTTTTGTTATAAGGTAACTTCATTGTAAAAGTGATCCCCACTTCTCTTTATAAAATTTGGTCACTTCTTAAAACAAATTACACTATCACGTAGTCATTTGGTTACCATTTATGTCTTTTTTAAAATGACATAACTCTCACATCGGAAGTTCGTTTTCAGTGTCGTTTTTTTTAAACCACATAACTTTTCGAGATCTTTCCATCCAGATCATCAGTTTCAGTTTTTAAATCCACATTATCTGCATATTTAATATGGCTTCTACAAATATTGTCTTTCTTACCAGCAACAACTACTTTCAATGGAAATCTCATAAGGAAGATTTATTAAGAAGTAAAGGCTTGTATTAGATTGCCTTGGGAAAAGAAAAAACTCCTACTGATGCTGATAAGAAAACCAAGTGGGATAATAGGAATGACGAAGAGCGTGGACTAATCATAATTTTCATCTCTCCTGATTTAAGGTACCACATTCAAGACATTGATGACCCCGAAGAAGCTTGGGAAAAAATTGAATCTGTGTTTGGTAAACTCAATACTATTCAAGCACAACAGTTAGAAAATCAAGCACTGACCTTGAGTCCAAGTTATTTTTCTTTCCTTGGAGACTATCTATCTAGGTTTAAAACACTCAAAATTTTATGTGAAGAATGTAAGATAAAGATGGAGGAAGAGCGTTGCATCTATCTTATTCTTTGTAAGATAAGTAGTGCATATTATGTGTTTGTATCTACCTTTTATGCCATGAGGGAGGCTCTAGGGGAAGAAGCTTATGAAAAACCCACTCTTGAGTCATTTTGTGCTTCTTTGATTTGAGAGGAAGATAAACTTGTACAATTTGGAGTGATCAACACTGCAGGTCCCTCCAACAAAGCCTTAGTTGCCCAACAGAAAGATAAACCCAAGTATCCCAAGAAGAAACATCCTCGCTACAACAACAAACAACATAAGGGTCCCAAACCTACTCAGACAACTTCAGCTCCTACTGGTGACAATGGAGCAAAATATAAAAGCATACTAACAGAGATTGCAACTTTTGTGATAAAGATGGTCATGATGAGTCCAAATGTTTCAAGAAGATGACATCTTTAGAAGCAACAATGAAGAAGCACAACATAAGTATTGATTCTACTTCTTCTTCTCATAGACATGCACTTTCTGCTTCTGGTTTCTCCTTCAATGCAAATTCTACTTCTACTACTTCTTCTTATGATGAGTGACTTATTGATTCAGGAGCATCTTATCATATGGCTAAGGATAAAGCCATATTTTATGCTCTAAATGAATGTAACACCAATAAAATATTTGTTGGTGTTGATAGATCTCTTAGTGTTATAGGATCTAGAACAATTCAAGTAGATAATGGTCATTTCAATGATGTATTATGTGTTCCAAGTCTTTCTCGTAACCTTCTATCAATATATCAAATCACTCATTCAGGTGAAAGTAAAACCGTCGAGTTTTCACCTCACCAAGTTGTAATCAAGGATCTAAAAGATCCTAAGTATGTTCTTGCAACTGGAATTGCTGATGATATTACCAAGTTGTACAAGTTTGACAACTTTGGGTCATCAACTTTTTCATCAGTTTTTGTTGCTCCAAGCGATTACTTGAGCAAACTTTGGCATGAGCGGTTTGGTCATCTAAAATATTGTTCATTGCAACAACTATGTAATCAACAGATGGTGACTGGTCTTCCTCTTGTTTCATGCAGAGATGGTGTTTGTGCCGGTTGTGTTCTTGGCAAACATCATCGAGACAATTTTGACAAACATGCATATTGGCACGCCTCGGGTCCTTTGCAGCTTGCTCACAGTGATTTGTGTGGTACACTTTCTTCTCCTTCTTTTTCTGGGTGTAAGTATTTCTTAACTTTCATTGATGACTTTTCCAAACGTACTTGTGTTTACTTCTTAAAACTCAAGAGTGAAGTTTTTGACAAGATTTTGGCCTACAAGGCAATTGTAGAAAAGCAATCTGGACATCAAATTCAAAGGTTAAGAACAGATAATGGAGGTGAATATGTGAACAATAATTTTACAAGCTACTGCACTACACATGGAATCCAAATGCAACACATTGTTCCATATACACCACAACAAAACAATGTTACTGAGAGAAAAAACCGCACATTAAAAGAAATGACTAATTGTATGATCCAATCTAAGGGATTAAGTCTAAAGTATTGGGCGAAAGCCATCAACTGTGCAAATTACATAGTAAATTGCACTCCCACAAAGGATCTTAAAAATATAACACCAGAAGAAGCTTGGACTAAAATTAAACCAGATGTAAGTTACTTTCGTGTATTTGGCAGTATAGCATGGACTCACATTCTTGATGAGAAAAGGAAAGCATTGCAGCCTAAAAGTGAGAAGTGTATATTTGTTAGTTATTCTAAAGATGTCAAAGGTTACAGACTTCTTCAATCACATTGTAATGAAATTATTATTAGAAGAGATGTTAAATTTGATGAAAATCTCTTAGCCTGCGAGCCTAATTCGACGATTGTGCCTTCTTCGGCGTGTGAGTCATCTTTGTGTTAGAATATAGAATATTGTGTGATCGTTTTACCATTGACGATACCCTCGTCACCCAACCATAGGCCGAAGCCTCCCTCCGAGCACCTTAACCTTGACTGATAATCCCTCCGGAAGCAAACCCTAAGTTAGATAGCCAAACAAAGGGCAACTCATCTCTCCCCAAGGATAGCGCAACACAAAAGACTGGTCAGATAGTCCCAAACCCTAGCCAAGAGATATCCAAGCCAATACTGAAAACTTGCTGCTGTTGCAGCTGCGCCAACAACCCTCCTCCACACGTGCACACCAAACTGGGAACTGCTGCATAGAACTGGGAACTGCTGCATAGAACTGGGAACTACTGCGCAGAACTGGCTCTCTTTGCAACTGCTGAGATTTTACAAATGAGAACTGACGCCCTGTATTTATAGTGGTTCTGCCAGTTTTTCTGGGGCCAACTCTTCCTTCTCGATAAGTGTCTGTTCAGTATATTATTATTATTTCTGGCCAACTTCTTCTCTTGGAGGCTAATAACCTAATATAAATTATCTTCTTGAGTTGACAAGGCTTCTAGGGTTATTAGCCAATTCATTAGGGTTTCTCTTGCTTTCCGGAGTCTTCTATTCTCGTCAGGTTCACACGTGGAGGTAAATACCTCTCGTAGCTACCATAATATTAACACTCCCTCCTAGCTAGAGAGATATTTACAGGTAATGGACTCGAGCAAAAAACATACCATTTACCCATTAGCATCAATATAGTCATCTAGACTATTTCATGACTAGATCATGAGCATCACCATCACCACCAGCTGCATCATCTCTCGAAACCATACTTCATCTGAGTAATTAGATATGATGTTGGATAAGTCACTCTCACCATAGAGTGATACAAGAGGAGTAAAAAGCTCTGAACTGTTTTCCGTCTGGAAAATCTCTGTTCATCATTCATCTGAATGATCATCATCTCCAATAATTTGTTGATAGTCTTCAAGGCAATTAGAACAAGGATAGAACACAACTGTGTCTATTCATAGTAGTACATAACTACAATTAAGTTGTTAACTACCACAACAAGTAACACACAAGTACTTGAATAGTGAAAACATATTCACCACAGTAGTCCTCATCTACTGTCATACAGTCTTCATAACAAACATCTGCATATAAACAATGTTTCGATATATACTGAATTATTTGAACCAATATTTCACTCACATCTATGAGCTCTGAAAGAATATCTGCCTCATGAACAGTGAAGCACATCCACCACAGTAGTCTATATCTACTGTCTGGAGATAAGCAGTCTTCGGGCCAATCTTTCACTCACATATGAGAATTCTGAAAGAATATCTACCTCACAAATAGTGGAACATATCCACCACAGTAGTTTACATCTATTGTCATATATTCTTCATAACAACCATCTAATAGCAACCTGCACAGAAACAATGTTATGATAAAAACTGAATCATCTGGGCCAATTTTTCACTCACGTCTGTGAGATCTGAAAGAATGTCTGCCCTTAGTATAGAATATTAACAATGGGATATCTGCCCCAATCTTCTCAAACAAGGAAGAAGGATTATCTCTGATTTCTTAGCCTGAACCATTTCTCACCCTAGGCCATTCTTCCTACACTTATCAAAGTGCACCCTGGATAGAATGTATAAACCCTAAGAAATGTTTGGACCATTCCTCACCCTGGGCCATTCCTCCAACACTAAACAAAGTGTAACCTGGAGAGAATGAGTCTGCCCTAAGGAATTACTGTCCCTAATTGCTGAGCCTGGACTATTCCCCACACTGGGCCATTCCTCCGACACAAAACAAAGTGTAACCTAGAGAGAATGAGTCTGCCCTCGAGGAATCACTATCTGGACCATTACCCCCCCTGGGCCATTCCTCTAACACTAAACAAAGTGTAACATGGAGAGAATGTATAACCCTCGAGGAATGTTTGTCCTGCATCAACCTCCAAAATGGACCATTCTTCGAAACTGCTCACAACTATGAACTTCAAAAGAATGATTGCCCGACGAGGCAAACCATTCTACTTGACCACTACTCAGAGTGACTGCCAAGAAGAATGACTGTCCTAGACCACTCCCCATAATGGGAAGTCGTTGTCTATGATACATTAGCAATTAATCTACCTCTCATGTTAACTACAATGGGAAGTCATTGTCCGTCAGAAATCTCAATCCACTTTCCGAATAGGAAAGCATCTGTGCAATCTGGACTATTTTCAATTACAAAGATAAATAATATTTTTTTTAGTGATCCCTCCTAACTGGAGAGTTATTTCAATTACAAAAATAAATGTTTGCATACCTTCTTCTAGTTTGGAGAGTCTTCCCTTCCAGCTAAGAGAGTTATTTCCATGAGCTCTAGCTTGAGTATGCAAGTCCTTTCATCTTGAATAGAGGCTTTACCAGACTGTATGCTTATCTGTTCATCTGTGGAGATATGTATTGGAGAAATCATGTTCTCCCTTCTAGACTTTATCATGGATAATGTAATGCTTGTACTGTAGTCTGGAACACTGTGAAGAATTCATGTAGTTCTAAACAATAGAGTATATCATAGTTGGAGAACTGGGACATATCCATGTGGTGCTTCTTTTGTCATCATGAGATCTGATCTTCTGAGTAGTCATCTTGATGTTATAGGAAATATTCACCACGCTTCTGCTGTGCATTGGAGGTTCTCCGCTAAGTTGTCTTCTTCTTATTTGCATACAGGAGTCTCTTTCTGGTATGCCTCAAGTTCTTGAGATTGCTCTTCATACGCTCTTTATTCAATTTCTCTGGAGAACGTTCTTTGCATTCATATGATGTAGAATTTTGACTCATGGATGTTGCAGATGATGTAATGACTCATGCAGTGATATGTCTAGTGTTTTGGAACAAGTAATCATCATAGTCTTCTCCCTCCATCTGGGAGGATCTCTGGTTTTGGATCTTGTAGTGCTTTCATTCATAGGTTTTTCATACACAGTTCTTCATCACGACTTTCAATTTTTCTACTTGATTGATTTTAGTGAGTTCATATCAGGCTGGTAATCTTGATATAATGACTGGTTGTTCTAACTTCTCTTTCTTTCTTGGAATCTTCATGTTCTTTTTCATGTTTTTCATTATCTCTTGGGTCCATGGAGTTTCTTTTAGATTCCATGTTCTAGAGATTCCACTTCTTTCTTTCATCATAGGATCACGGATCTGGATGGACAACCAAAAATACTTTAAGGCTTCTTTTTGAAGAGGTCTTCTTTTGCGGTTGAGTTGAACACGTATTGTCTTTTCATGGCTGCTACCATGGATATATACATTTCATCATCTTCAATGGATCATAGGATTAGATCCCTCCTAATCCTTGCTTTATGTAAGAGTGCATATAATTGGCTCCCTCCGTCTGATAGAATCCATGCTTCCATTTGTATCCTTATTATCTTCTACAATATATGATTGGTTCTCTTGTCTAATAGAATCCACACTTCCGTCTTATTGTCTTCTACATAATGTCATAAGTCTTTTTCTAGTTTCCTCTCGCTTGTTGACTTCTTTTTGTCTTTGCTTTTTCCAAGTCTCTTCAAGATTGATTATGATTTTGGTCTTTATCTTGTAATGTATTTCACATGATATATTTCATTCTTTCATGTGTAATATCTAATGATAATCATTCTTATCTTTTGTTCTTCCATAGGTATAGTTCTTCTTGGAACACATTATTTTCCAAGAGATAGATATACAAGATATGTACAAAGACGATGCAAGCAAGATATGTACAAGAAATAGGAAGAGTGTTGTTACCTTTTAGTAGAAGAAGTCTCTTCCA
>ML792429.1:154197-167920 GCA_009831015.1 Picea engelmannii | reverse complement strand
GGCGGATAACATGAAGAGGAGAAAACATGTGCGAGCAAGAAAGGGTGGACCAAACCATGGAGGTAGCTAGTTGGGAGAAGTCTTATTGTCAAGGTGATGAATGATAGGCTTCCATCAAATTTCATCCTGTTACAATCACACAATTATGATGCCTTGGCTGGCCCGATCTACGATCTATTGGCCACCCCTTGAACATGCTCACAACTTACATTTATAAGAGAATTACAACTACCAGATCATTACTTAGATCCTATTTTTTCTTCAACTAAACCTAAGATACATCCAATATCTCTCTAAATCTCAATATCAGTTGACTAAACATATTTGCTTCATTACATGGCATAAAAGACTCCCTATGTGGATTTTTCCAGAATCCTCTAGACATTACAATGTAATTCCATGAGGATCCCATCCTTTAGCAATGATTTTGGCCTCTGGGCTTCAATTTCGACAATGATTTTCGGAGTGCTATGATGCTCACTCCTGAGGTACAAAATTATCATGGAATCCTGTTCATGAGTCATTCTGGTCTTCTTTTTCCTCATGCATCACTCCATCTAATGTTGAGATTCTCCTCAAGCTCAACAGTGAGCTGCAACAAAGCCTCTATAGTAACAAGTCTTTCATTCTCGTGATGGTCAATCCTTGGCCCTGTGGGTGAGCATTCAAGAATTTATCCTAGTCTTCTTATGTTCTTTTCCAAACGATGTTGATTGTCGTTCTTAGAGGAGTTTTGTATTCACCAATGTGGACATCTCCTTCATCGATTAAGAATTTGTGTAACAAGGCTAGTAATGTACAGATAAAGTTGTGCAAATTGTTGTAGAACCTTCTTTTGACCTTGTCCACTGACATGTGTTCTTCGATTGCTTGCTCCTTGCAAAATTTTTCTCGGTCTTCTCTACCCACTCATATAAGTTTGTTCATCCTCTGTTGATCAGTTTGGACATCAATAACTCATCCTTTGTAAGGGTATTCATGTGGTTCTCTCAATATACTTCTTTATCTCTTCATAGATTGCTTCCAAAAAAAATTTCATGAGTCTCTTTGAAGAACTAAGCCCTTGCTTGTGCGAGAGTCAAATGATTTCTTCTTGCATAATTATTCAAGTAATTTTCTAGTTTCCTTTTTCACCACTCGTGGATATCCTCTAAACTCAATATCTATGTATGCATACAACTATTGTATAAACAATCTCAGTTCATGTGCTATTGGCAACAAAACCAATGTTGTAATCTAAGGAATTACACAAGGGATGTTACCAACAAGCACATGCACATAATATACATAAGCATGCCGCATGATACAATAATATATAAGCATGC
Organism: Picea engelmannii; assembly: GCA_009831015.1. Taxonomy (NCBI): domain Eukaryota; kingdom Viridiplantae; phylum Streptophyta; class Pinopsida; order Pinales; family Pinaceae; genus Picea; species Picea engelmannii. The sequence goes on along the minus strand of ML792429.1, from coordinate 166,595 downwards.
ATTAATAGAAGGAGATAGAGGAGAAGAGTACTAGTAGTAGAACCAACAATATTAGTATTTTACTATATAGATCAAGCATCAATATTCTCTCTCGTTATATTCATGATCACATCTAGTTATACTATGTTTCAGTTGGAAGGTAGTTACAACTGATCCTAACTACCCTATTCGGTCGACCGACTCATATTTCCTAGTCAACTTCCTTTCGTACTGCACTGATAATTTACCTCGATCGACTACTCGACCTAGGCAACCTAGGTGACTAGGCCCTCCAATAAAGGGTCATGGATTTCTAACTGAAGATAAAAAAAAAATGAAATCAAATTTATTGAGGATAAGAAGAGGAAAACACTTCTAGATAAAGAAAAAGATTGGAGATAAAAAGTCGAACTATTTGGTCATAGGGACGCGAGAATACACAAAATGATTTCACAAATTTGCAAATTGTCGTAAAAATGTTAATAATGTGAGGGGGATTGAAAACAATGATGGTACTAAGGTCACAACCTCTCTTGAAATGGTAGTTGAAGGGATGAATTACTTCAATTCAATTTCGAAAAAGGAATCCAAATCCACCATTGCAATAGTTATCAAAATAGAAAGCTACTTGCCCAACTTTGTTAGTCAAGAGGATAATCAAAGTTTAATGGATGAAGTCAATAATTAAGAACTCATTTGAACTTTACAAAGTTTCCAATGAGATAAAATCCCTAGACTTGACGGTATCCCAATATAATTTTTTCTAGTTTGTTATGAATTCATTGAAGAAGACCTTTAAAGTTGTTGAGTTCTCTTGTTTCACAGATCAAACATCGGAAACATTCAACTCAAGATTTATCGCATTAATTCCAAACACCAACAACCCCACAAAATTCGAGATCTTTGGACCTATTTCATCATGTAATTACATCTACAAAACAATTTCCAAATTCATTGCTCGTACACTGAAAGGGATTCTCTCAAGACATATTTCCCCATACCAATTTGGGTTCCTGGAAAGAAGATAAATTCATGAGGTTGTGGGAGTGGTGCAAGAATGGCTTCATATAGTGAAAACCTAGAATAAAAAATCTCTTAACTATAAATTTTGATCCCTCAAAATATTTCAATTAAGTGAGTTGGCTATATATCAAGCTCATTCTCATTCATTTGGGATTCAACCACAATTTGGTCCACTAGGTTTTAAGATGTATTAGTTCGACCTCTTTTGCAATTCTTCTCAATGGAGTTGCATACCCATTCTTAAAATTTGAAAGGGGGTTCAAATAAGGATGCCCTTTGGCACCCCTTCTCTTCCTCCTAGTAGTAGAAGGTCTTAGCAAATCTATAAAAGCAACCTTTGTGATTGGAATCTTAAAATATGTACACTTGGGCTCAACCCTCAATATCACTTATCTTCATTTTGTTGATGATATACTAATATTGTGTGAAGGCTCAAGAAATATGATTGAAAAAATTTGGGAGATCATGGATCTCTTCTGCAAGGACATGAGAATGCAAAGATAGACCATTGAAATTAGGCCCATATGTAGCGAGGCCCAAAGAGGTCATATTATGTAAATTATTCGAGCTCGATTTCAATAAAAATGAGTGTGTGAACTAATTTCACTGCATATTTTATTTCCTATCAGTTTGTGTAATCTTGTGTGAAACCATAAATTTGAATGTGTGTAATGAGAGAGATCGCAACATCACAATTTGAGAATAATCGATGTCAAGTTATTGACTGAGATTAAGAGCAGTTTCATATGCGTTTGTAATCCATTAGTGACTGTATTCAATCTGAATATTGGACTGGCTCCAACATGTCAGAGTCTTAATTATGGGATGGTGTCGATACCCAAATAGACGATAGAGTTTAGTCCCTGGTATTATAGAGATAACTCTCAGGTGTATTGTGTTAGATTATTATTTAATTTATGCCTATTTATGTGTTCAGACTAATGTGTGGGTCCATAACCCACAAGTCAAAGGATTGGCCATCACTGATAAAATCGATTTTTGCATTCTCGTGGCCTCGCAGAAGAGATCCATGATCTCCCAAAGTTTTTCAATCATATTTCTTAAGCCTTCACAAAATATTAGTATATCATCAAAAAAATGAAGATAAGTGATATTGAGGGTTGAGCCCAAGTTTATATCTTTTAAGCTTCCTATCGCAGAAGTTTCTTTTATAGATTTGCTAAGACCTTCTGCTACTAAGAGGAAGAGAAGGGGTGATAGAAGGCACCCTTGGTTGATCCCCCTTTCAGAGTTGAAGAATGGGGATGCAACTCCATTGATAAGAATTCCAAAAGAGGTTGAGCTAATACATCTTAAAACCCAGTGAATGAAACCATGGTTGAATCCCAAATGAATGAGAATGAGCTTGATATATAGCCAACTCACCTAATCGAAATATTTTGAGGGATCAACCTTTATAGTTAGATCTTTTTTATTCTAGGTATTCATTGTATGAATCCCTTCTTACACCACTCCCACAACCTCATGAATTTATCTTCTTTCCAGGAATCCAAATTGCTACGGGGAAACCTGTTTTGAGAGAATGTCTTTCAATGTACGAGAAATGATTTTGGAAATTGTTTTGTAGATGTAGTTACATATGAAATATGTTTGAAGCTCTCAAATTTTGTGGGGTTGTTAGTCTTTGGAATTAAGGTAATAAATCTTGATTTGAATGTCGCCAATGTTTGATCAACAAATTTCAGAATGTCTTCTTCAATGAAGTCATAACAAACTAGAAATAATTATGTTGGGAGACCATCAAGTCTAGGGATTTTATCTCACTAGAATCTTTGCAAAGTTCAAATGATTTCTTCCTTATTGAATTCAACCATTAAACTTTGATTATCCTCATGACTAACAAAGTTGGGCAAGTGGCTTGCTATTTTGATAACTATTGCAATGGTGGCTTTGGATTCCTTTTTGAAAATTGAATTGAAGTAATCTATCCCTTCAACTACCATTTCCAGGGAGGTTGTGACTTTAGTACCATCATCTTTTTCAATTCCCCTCACATTCTTAACATTTTTACGACAATTTGAAAATTTGTGAAATCATTTTGTGTATTCTCACCTACCTGCACAACCAGAGAGCTCGACTTTTTAATCTCCATTCTTTTTCTTTGTCTAGAATCATTTTCCTCTTCTTATCCACAATAATTTTGATTTCATTTTTTCGATCTTCAGTTAGAAATGCATGATCCTCTATTGGAGAGCCTAGTCACATAGGTCGACTAGGTCTAGTAGTTGACCAAGGTAAATTATCAATGCACAATGAAAGGAAGTTGACTATGAAAGTCGAGTTAGTCTACCAACCAGGGTAGTTAGGATCAATTGTAACTACCTACCAATTGAAATATAGTATAAATAGATGTGACCATGAATGTAACAAGAGAGAATAGTGGTGCTTGATCTATATAATTAAATACTAAATATTGTTGGTTCTACTACTACTACTCTTGTCCTCTATCTCCTTCTATTAGTGCATGCTTATATATTACTGTATCATGCATCAAGATTCTATATATTATGTGTATGTGCTTGCTAGTAACATCCCTTGTGTAATCCCTTAGATTACAACAATGGTTTTGTTGCGAGTAGTACATGAATCGAGACTGTTTGTACGATAGTTGTATGCATACACAGATATTGAGTTTAGAGGATATCCACGAGTGGTGGCAAAGGAAAATACAAAACTAATTGAAGAATTATGCTAGAAGAAATCATTTGACTCTTGCACAAGCAAGGGATTAGTTCTTCACGGAGACTCGTGATTTTTTTTTCCAAGCAATATCTGAAGAGATAAATAAGTATATTGAGCAAACCACATGAATAACCTTACGAAGGATGAGTGATTGATATCCAAACTGATCAATGAAAGATGAAAAAACTTATATGAGTGGGTAGAGAAGACCGAGATAAATTTTGCAAGGAGAAAGAAATCAAAGAACACATGTCAGTCGACAAGGTCAAAAGAAGGTTCTACGAAAATTTGCACAACTTTTTCTTTATATTACTATCCCTATTGCACAAATTCTTAATAAAAAAAGGAGTTGTCCACATTGTTGAATACAAACATCCTCTAAGAACGCCAATCAACACCATCTGGAAAAGAACATAGGAATACTAGGAGAAATTATTGAATGCTCATTGCAAGAACAATCAAGAAGCGTGGGAGTATTTTCTACAAAAATGAACATGATTGATTGCACTATTATCATTGACTTCGAGTAAGAACCATGTCAATTATGGGGGGATAATTATTCATGAGATCCTTGAAGCAGAGTGAAGAAACCCTAGTCGACCTGTACTGAAGGAGAACTACAAACATGCCAAGAAAAGGGAGGATATTGACCACGAGACAAAGAGAATACACATTGGATGAATAAATCTAGAAAATAATCACAAGGAGAATGTAGTTCTAGAAACCAATGATCAATTTGAAAAAAAATGAAAGGGAAAAAAGACAAAAGAAAAGAGAGGATATGTGTGATGTTACGGACCCTTTTTTATCTCATCAAAAGAATTTGATCTGATATGGTTCATGAATTTTACAGAAAATAAAACAAGAACGAAAGAAAAAATTTGGGGCCACTTCTTGTCCTTTTTCAAAATGTAGGATGTAAAACACTTAGCTGCCCAAAAACTCAAAGAAATTAAACAAATTCTAGGTGATTATGTCAGGTATTATCACATATTTTTGCAAGGGGATGTTTTTCCTTTGGAGTTGGCCATTAGGTGACCACATGCGAAAGAAGTGGGTTTAAAAAACCCATAAATTTTTTTCATCCAGAGTCGGGGCGCGATTGTGCAAAGGTGTGCACATATCTGGTCGAAAGAAATCCAATCAAGCACAGGCTCAGTCTCAGTCATCGGATCCATCAAGAAAAATGATCAGTAGTGGAAATTCCTCATGGGAATTGGGACTCCAAAATATTGTCGAAATGGTTCATCAAAATTTTGAAGCCTGAAATTAGGGTAGGCCGTTTGATCCAGCAGGACGTGTGCTGCTAGATCTGAAAAGCAAAGAATGCCACTTCAGGAATTTTGAAGTGAGGAAAGTGCACAATGTCCCGACTCCCCGAGGAGCGAAGTCCCGAAATGCGAAGCAAATATGGATCATCTGATCACGGAGGGCTGCGGGCCGTTGATCTGGCACGGGAGTTCGGAAATCAGGAGAGGGAAGGTAAGCTAACTTCTGAATCTGCGAAAAGCGAAGTCTCGAAACACTCAGAAGTTGGGCCCTAGGTCATAGTAGAGGTCACATCGAGAGGGCCTAGGAAAGGAGCTAGTGCCCATTTCTTAGGGATTTCGTTGATTCAGGTAACAGGAGATATGGAGGCGAGCGATGAGGTGACTCCTGAAACGCGAAGTCACAAAGCACCCCATAATTGGGCCCATGGTCTCAGCGCATGGTCACGAGGGAATCGGGGCCAGAAGAAGGGGGTAGCACCCATCACATAGCCAACGACTCGTGTTTTCAAGGAAATGATCGTGACCGTCAAGGTCAAAGCAAGTCTAACTATCGATTGGAAAGAAGCCATTTCGCAAGTTCGGGTATCGGGATACTTGGGATTAAGTGGAGTGGAAGCTACCTAGAAGCAAAGTCCTGAAAGCAACTGTGGAGATAGGCGATGGGTCACGACTCGTGGTCGCATGTGGGAAAAGGTACAGAGTTCATGTGAGCTATGCCAAGGGCTGAAACGCCAGTGTTGGTCACAGAAAGAGGCAACCACATTTTCCAAGTGCCAACTCGACTCGTCCTCATTCTGATCCCGATGAAATAGTTAATGGAAACGGGGGGCGGTGGTTGAGACCTCTTTTCACCCATAAATGGAAAGAAAGAAGGCATTGCTATGGTGGCAGACCGACAACCCATGGTTCCCTTGTAAATGGACTTTCCTTGAAAATCCCATACTGTCTAAGCTTGCGTATGATAGAAGAATATCTACACAGTCTGACTGAGAAGACGTCGCGCCATGGAAGATCGAGCACGCCTCTTTTTGGAAAAAAAGTTTGAGTATATGTATGGAGTTCTGTTATTTTGTAACAGTCTTTGGTTGAGCAGAGCTCCCAATTTTGTAATGTGTGTGATGCCAGAGATGTTCTCTGGTTATGTAATCAATTTGAGACTTTCATGTTAATAGAAGTCATTTTCTTGTTTCTTTCCGTTTTGTCTGTAAATGTTGTCTGAAACACTCGGGTATGGAGGATCCTGCTGAGGATCGTTATGTTGTTATGATGTAGGTTTGATCATGGCAGTGTTAGGATCAGTTTCATTCATTTCCATGTGTTGTCTTTTCCCTCTCACACTGGATGGCTTGGGCATGGAGGATTCAGTCGAGATGTCACAGTTGTAGGATGATGGAGGTTTGATCATTTTGTTGTTGTGACTGTGTTTCTTGCAACACATTTCGGTGTCTAAAGAACGAACTCATGACTACTCTTGAGTTTGAGTTTTTCATCTTTGATCTGTTGGAAGGACGGATTCCCATAACAGTCTCATTCACCTCTCTCACTAAGTCTTCCCTCTGTTATCGCTTTAACTCAAATTTCATGACTGAAGTTAATGTGGCCCTCACTTCCCTGTACATTTCTTGTCCAGTTATGTGTTGAAACATTATTCAGATTCTGGGTTTTGTCCACTGACCTCCATCCATATAAAACCAACATCCAACTAAACTCTGATGGGTATCAGGCTTGCCTTTTCTGTAATCTAAAGGCAACTTATGGTGCCAACATCAGGGAATATTCCAAGAGGTTCAAATATATACTCAGTCAGATCTTTCACGTGATCAACAAGGAGCTTCTAGTATAATGGTTTGTGGTAGGACTCCTTCAAAAAATCTATGAACCATTACGAATGCATGAAATACAAACATGTGAGGATGCCTTGAAAAAATATCAACAAAAATAATTAGACAAAGACTGGACCATACCAAATACAAATATAAAAATCAAAGAAAAATTGGAAATGTTGTAGAAATCACTTCAAGACCTTGTCGTTTGACGTAGTGATCTTTGGTGTACAATATGCATGAATGAAGGCCACACCAAATAATATTGTAAATATTTCAAGCCAAATCAAAGAGAAGTTGAAGCTTGATAGATCTAGACTGAGTACTATTGCGAAATATGTCAAATCATAACAAGTCACACCATTAAACACTTCCCAAATAATTTGAAAAATGAAAAACCTAATGGTGTGCCATCTGTGAGGAAGCCACCCATAGTACCCAAGAATGCCAACTCAATGGGAGAAACAAGTTGAATTATCACAATGTCTATCATACACAAATGACAAAGCAAAACCAAGATCAAAGTGACAGAGGAGGTGAATACCAAGGAAGAGGAGGTAGTTATCAAGGCTGAGGTGGCGGTTACAAGGAAGAGACACATATAGAGGCAGATATCTCAGTCAATATGGTCGAGGAGGACGAGGTTGAGAGAGATTTGATAGAGCCTATTGCTTTATTTGTTTGAAGGAAGACCACCTAAGTCTTGATTGGATGATGAAAGATAGAATAGACTTGAGGCTTTGTAATATATGTGGATTTGGTGACCACTCTTTAGAGAACTATCAGATCATGTTGTAGAAAGTGAGAAATAGGAGAACAATCAACCTCCTACAAACAAGGCCAGATAATGAAGTCTTACACACCCAAAACGTATTTTTTATCGCAATATCCAACGCAGATCAAGAAGACAATGTGCCTAGAGTACTACAAATTCAACATGTCAAGAAAGATCAATGGTAGCCTAACCTACAAAATTAATGACAAATCATACAAGAATAACTTGGATTTTTCGACCAGGAAAATGAGGAGGAGAAGAAAAGAGCATGTCGACAAAGATGATACCAGGAAGAAAACAAGGATGTAATCTTAGATGAATTCCTTGATCTATAGAAAGGGGAGAAATCAGTGGATCGATTACTGGAACTCCTGAAAATTTTAAAAGATTGCAAATAAGAACAAAAGACATGCAATAATATGAGATAGTACACCAAAGAGAACCTCCAAGAGGATTATGACCCACAAGTTGACCTTGAAATTGACTTCATGATTCCTCAAGCACTGGTTGAATTTGGCTCACAAGTTAATATTCTTCCTAAAGAAACTTGGATCAAAATGAGTAGGCCTGAATTAATAAGATCCAATAAATTCCTTAAACTCACATACCAACGATTTGTTGAACCCATGGGCATATTAAAGAATATAAAGAGTACTATTATGGGGATACTGAAACTGGTTAACTTCAAAGTAATCAATCTGGTTGAAGGTATTCCTGGGTACTTAGCATTGGTTGGACGACCATGGGGAAGAAAGATGAAAGTAATCATTTCCCTTGAAAGAGATCAAATTAAATTAAAAGAGAATGGAAAGGAAATATTCATACCCTTGGACCCCAATGAGGGTAAGCCATGGATAAAACCTTGGGAAGAAGAGAAGGAGGCCAAGAAATTATACCAAGTCATACAAGGAGATCAAATTAATGTAGAACCCAATCCATAAGGATAATTGTTGCATGGGTCACCCTTGTTGATAAGTCAAAACTCAGATATTGAACTATATGAATGACAAATAGAAAACTATGAATCAAAATCCAGAGAATGCTAGTTGATCAAAGCCATCATTAGAGGCAAATTTTGTTCATTCTTCTTAGTTTGTGTAGTGCATGTAGTATACGAGAAAAAAATCAAACAAAATCCGACTTTAATACCTACAAACGTCAAGTCAACCTCAACCACACCATTGCAATTTAAGGAAAGAGAATCATTGTCAGTTCATGTCAATAAAATATCTAAGATAGTTAGAGAGCACAGTTGATTGCAGAGCTTTGTCCAGTTGTTCATGAAACAAGCAAAACGATAGTGGGATACACATTCATCCTAAATTCATACATGGATGGTTGCAACTACATACTTCGTCGAACGTTTTAGTGAGAAGAAAATATCAACTGCAACAAACATACCCAAGTTCAAGTCGAGATTTGATCCTCTCACCCATGTCGAAGACTGTGAGAAAGAGTGGAGAAATATTGGGTACAAAGATGAAAGGGTATGGACTCACATGTTTCCCAATACATTCGACGATCTCCCTTACAAATGTTATGTAATAGAAGAAGCTCATGGAAAAACCTACACTTGGAATTATCTTAGAGAAAATTTCATCAAAGGTTTTGCATTTAATCCCTTAGAATCCAACTTCACTGAACCAATCAACGAAATCAAAGACTACATTGAGAAACCAAGCACCAAAATAAAATAAAAACAAAAGGAAAATCACAGGTTGACATAGGGTCAACTTCGACTTGTAATTTCATATCATTCCATAACTAACAAATTCAGACTGCACGTCAAATCGACACGGAAAACAAAAGTTTTCTGGGAAAAACTTTTAGGTGGAGGAAGGATCACCCAAAAATAACCAAACAAGTAAAATATGTGCTAAATGTATCAAATCAAGACAACCAAGAAGCACTAGATCATGTAGACTTCCCTCCATTCTATAATGAATTCCATCAAGGAGAGTGCAAATTAGATGAATCAAAACCACCGGAATGGATGCTTATGGAAAACAAGTTTAGAGAAGTCAACATATCAAATGATAGTTGACCTAAAATGACCCACATTGGAAACTATCGGAATGAAAAGAAGACGACAAAAATAGTCGACCTTCTAAAGGAATATCAAGACGTCTTTTCTAGAGACTATAAATATTTGAAAGGATTGGTGAGGGAAATGGGAAAAATGAAAATTGAGTTGATACCGAGAGAAAATACGATAAATAAAAGATCAATAAACTGGCCCACAAGTATAAAGAAATTTTCCAAAAAGAGATCCAAGGTATGTTAGCAGTTGGAATCATATACCATATTGACAAATCAGAATGGGATAACCCAATGATGGTGCAACTTAAGAAGCATGGCCTAAAGAAACTTAGAATATGTGTCAACTTTTGGGGATTGAACAAATTAATAGATAACGATATGTTCCCCACACCATTTATAGACAAGATAATAAATTAAGTTGCAAGGGACAAATGTTATTCATTCACAGATGGATTTTTAGGCTATAACCAAGTACCAATTGCACAGGAAGATCAAGAGAAAACAATTTTGTATCGAATTTTGGATCTTTCTCTTATAGAGTTATTCCCCTTCAACCTAACAAATGCACCTATTGTATTTTCACGAATTATAGTCAAATCATTTCAACAATAAATCTATAAAACAATGGATGTTTATTTCGATCACTGGACATTATACAATCTATTGAAAAATCACATACAATGCCTTAGGATGATACTTGAAAGGTGTCAACAAATACACCTTTGTCTCAACATAAAGAAACATGTGTTTGCAACACCTATTGGTATATTGATTGGTCATGTTGTCTACAAAGAGGGTATTAAAGTTGATATGGGAAAACTCTAAGTCATATTTGATCTAAAACCACCTTCCAACCCAAAACAAATTAGGATATTTTTGGGGCATACTAGGTATTATAGGAAGTTTATCAGGAACTATTTAGACATTATCTCCCCCATCGAAAAACTTTTGAAAAATGACACGAAATTTGTATGGAGTTTGGAATGTAACAAATCATTCGAGCTTTTGAAAGAAAATCAGTGGAAGCCCCTATTATGATATTTCCCGACTGGTTAAAGAAATTTCATGTTCATGTTGACTTGTTCAATGTAGAAATCAATGCATTCCTTTCCAAACCAAGTGATGGCATGGTTGACCATCTGAATGCATACACCAGTCAGAAGCTAAACAAGGTTGAAAGGAACTATTCAACCATGGAAATATAAGGCCTTGGGATGATATTCTCCCTTAAGAAATTTAGACACTACTTACTAGCTAACCCATTCACATTTTGCATGGATCATCAAGCTTTAAAATACTTAATCAATACTCCAGTTCATCAAGGTCATGCCTGCAGATGGATCCTATTATTTCAATAATTTGAGTTTAGCGTAGTGGTCCAACCAGGGAAAAACAATATTAGGCCCAACCATATGTCAAGAATAGAAACTGGAGTGGAAGCGACTTGCATCGATGACAATCTGAGTTTAATCGACTCCAAAAGAGTTAGATGAAATTGTACATCTACTATAAGAAGGAAAGTCTCCAGAGTATATACCAGAAAGAAAAAGAAATGTTTTAGCAATGATAGAGGTTCCCTTCACACTCGTGAATGGATATCTTTATAAATTGAGATCTAATGATGTATTAAGACAATGTGCTTTGGAACATGAGAGAGATGCCATAATTGAAGAAGCACACGTTGGGCCAGCATGAGGAGACATTCATGCGGATATCACTACAAGTAAAATTTTACAAGCACGACTTTGGTGGCCCAAATTATATAAAGATTGTTGAGCCAAGATCAATAAATGTGATAACTATCAAAAAAAGGGTCGACCATTATGGAAAGACGAGATGCCAATGAATTCAATCAACCCCATCCTATGTTTTGAAATATGGGCAATCGACTTTGTTGGAAATTTTCCAAAGAGATACAAATGAATTGGAGCCAAATATATAATCAATTCAGTCAAATATCTCACCAAATGGGCAACAACACAGCTAGTCGACACATGCACAAAAGAAGTAGGAACATAATTCATATATGAGAACATCATCACTAGATTTGGTTTCCCTATAACACTGATAATTGATCAAGGTACACATTTTGTCAATAATACTATAAATATATTAATGGAGGAATTCCTAATTGACCACATGAAGACATCACCATACCACCCCCAAGAAAACGAAGCAGTCAGATCATTCATCAAGACTTTGCACAAGGGGTTAACAAAAATATATGGTGTCAACAGAGACAATTGGGATGACAAAGTACCGGTTTTTCTTGTAAGTTTTAAACCTGTGAAGTAAAACTATGCATACATATTCTTAAGAAAAACATAAATTAATCAATGGCTCATACACACAGTACATAGAGATTTACGTTGGAAACCATTACCTAGGAGAAAACCAGCCTTCCTTGGTGTTGCATCTTTCAACTCTTCTTTGTATTTATTTCACCATTCACAATACAATATATACAATATTTTAGGTATTCCACAACTACCAAAACCTTAATCCCTTAATTTGGGATTAATCTAGAAAACAACTAAAAATAATGAAAACTACCCAAAAAAGATTGTTTCAGGGCATTGTTATGAGCATAAATATACATATAAAATAGATGTTAATAACATAATAATGAAATGATAATTAATAAACAATAATTATTAATAATGAAAGGACATGTCTCAAAGGACATGACTATTGGTTAAGGGCACCCCTGTGTGGGTATATAAGCGATCCCTCATTCTCATTTGTTATTATCTTACTATTCATTCTTATACATTATATATATAT
>ML792429.1:107926-126488 GCA_009831015.1 Picea engelmannii | reverse complement strand
GTGTCACTCCTAACTATATCCCCCATATGCCATGTGTATCCCATTCCCCGCCTTATGTCATGTCCCTCTCTACCTCTACCTTTCACCTCCCACCATATGTCTCCCCTATCATCTCCACCTGTATGACTATCCCCACTCTCCCTTCACCACCACACCCTCTTTCCCTGCTACACCATTTCCATGTCCTTCCACCCATCCACCAAACATTGTTGTATCCTACTGAAGTTGTACCCATCGCTGCACCCATTCCTCCTCATCAACATCCATAATCACCAACCAATTTTCCCCGCATGTATCCAACGAGGCACAGATGGAAAAAAGAAAGGGCCACCATGTCTTCAAGTGCAGGTGTTGACTCTGCTCACCCAGATCCCGATGGAGGTAGTTAATGTAAACATGGAAGGTGTGTGAGACATCGTCTCCTTCCATGAATAGAAGGTAAGAAAGGGACAATGCGCAAAGGCAGGCTATCAGTCCAAGTCGACAACGATCACGTCTGGCAGGCAACTACATAGGCAGTTTGATCAACATCTGCATGAGAAGCTTAATAGAGAAGCTCAACATGCAAAGCCTTGAATGGTGACAAGATCTCATTTTAGGAAATCTGAGCCATTTCAAAGTACATTTGGGAATTTTTTCCATTTTGTTAGTGTGGATGGTAGAGCTACGCTCCCAATTGTAATGTTTTTATGAGGCCTCTAGTTCTTTGTTTATGAACTGATACTCGAGACTTCTTGTTTAATGGCAGCCAGCTCCTTTATTTTATATTTTTCTTTTGACTCTGAAAGCTCGGGCATGGATGATCCAGTCGGGTGTTGTGGCCATAGAATAGTGTAGGTTTGACTATTCTTATTGTTACAGTTTTTTTAGTTTATTGAAGTTTTCAAATCCAAGACGATCTTGTGTTTGAGACTTTTCCTCTAGAGGTTGTTGGAAGGCTAGATGTCCATATGTCCAGAGCATACCTTCATTCCTTTCTCATGTTTCTTCTACGTACTCACCACTATACAAACTTAATGGCTTAAGTTAGATCAAGACCTCACTTATCTGTGCATCCCCAACCCAATTTTCTGAGTTAAAGCAATATAATCCTGAGAGTGCATCCATTAGACCACCCTTAAATTCATTTAATGTGACATAAAACTGATGGGTATCAGGCTTACCTCTGCTGCAATCCAGAGGTGACTTCTGGTGTCAACATCTTTGGCATCGTTGTCGAGGACGAAGTTGAAGATTTTCCTCAGGATTAAATGACAAAGTTTATTGGTTCTGAAGGTGCATTAGAACCTATTACATCCAAGATTTCTACTATGCATCCAGTGACTCCATTGTGATGACTCCACTAGTCTGACCCCATTGTTCAGCTGGCTTCGAAAGGTAGATACATGCGGTCTCATCCACAACTACCTCTAGTTGCACCTGAAGCTGATCCACAAAAAATTATCAGAAAGGGAAAGGCCCTCCGAGAAGGTAATTCTACTACTGAACCAGGTATTTCTGATGATTTTCACCATCCTCCTGTAGAAACTCCAATAGCTTCTTCTCATTTTCCTAATATACCCTCTGTTGGAGTTTCCCGAAGTTTAAAGTTTGGGAGTGTTCTTGTTGATTTTTCCCCTCCCAGTCTCAGATTGTAGGGAGAAAGCCTTGTCACTCCACTCTCTCCTGAAGTTGTACCGTGGTTTAGACCTAGGACTTCAGAATATTTTCCCACTCCTAGTTTTACCACTCCTTCTCTTGTTACAATTACTGGTTTCATAGAAAAAGAAGCCTCTACTCCCTCAAACCCTGTAGCCTTTTCTCCAAATCCTTTTTTGATTCCATTTCCTCTTGGAAGCTCTGTTCCAGCTTCTCCTGCCCAAACTCCATCTCCTCCTGGTTCTCCTCATGTTCACACTCCAATGGCAGGACCTAATCCACCCAAAAATAGAATGGATGCAATTGTGGCCGCAAGATATTCCCCCCTAGTCCTACCTCAGCCTTTGAATGCTCTTCATGCCGGAGACTACCTGAAATACATGCCTAAGTTCACAGCAGAAGAAAACATAACTGCAAAAGAACACCTGGTTGCCTTCTATAGTTATGCAGATAATCTGAATATTGAAAATGAAGATGTCTGGATGAGAGTCTTTATCCAGAGCCTTGATGGTGAAGTTAGGAAGTGGTTTAGGGAACTGACCCTTGGATTCATTACTAGTATTGAGGCTTTAGACGATGTTTTACTGAGGCAATGGGGGGGTAAAATGGAATTTATGTATTACATCACAGAGTTTGGGTCCCTGAAGAGAAAGGAGGGATAATTTGTCTCCAACCTCTCCAAAAGATTCAACAAAATGTACAATAAGATCCCTGCTGAGATTAAGCCCACACAAGCCTCTGCCAAAATCTCTTATGCTAATACATTTGACCTTGATTTCTGCCTCCTACTAAGAGAGAGAAGAGCTACATCCCTTGCTCAAATGTAAGATGCAGTCATGGAAGTAGAATCCAATATGATGGCAGTTAACAGACTCAGAAATAAGGTTGATGCAGACAGAAGAAGAGGAAGATATGAGTCCTCAACCTCTAGTTCCTCTGCACACCACCCTCAAGTAGATGAATTGACCAAGATGGTGAAATATCTTTCTGCAGAGATGGAGAAGATAAATTTTGATGGGAATCAAAGTTATAAGAATGTCCAAAATGTTGAAAACAAAGGAAGTTTCAGAAGGCCAAACAACAATGCTCTCCAGATTATGAAAAGAGACCAAAGGGGAAAGGACAGAGAGGACCAGAGAATCCAAATTCCTCTTCAAAATAATTTTGTAACTAATTATGAAGGAGAGATGGAAATCCTTGACCCATAAATTCACTATCTTGGAGACACCTCCCCTTTTTCTCATTTGACCTAAGCAACATACGAGGAATCTCTCATGGACAACCAGCTAAATGAGCTGAGCTAGGAAGGAAAAGCTAGCATCAACCAAAACAAATATAATCTCAGATCCAAGAGGAAAGATGGAACACCTAATGTCCCTGAGCATCCTATCATATCTGAGAAGCTAGCTAAAGAAGTGGAAGATAGCAACAGAGGTAAGAAAATCCAAGCCCCCTCTATAGTGGTCCAAATTTCTGTTCTTGGAGTAAAAGAAATCCCCAAGCTCACATCCTCTTTTAATTTTGAGCATGAAATTCAGAAAATCAGAATCCCTGTACCCCTCTTCGAGCTAGTCAAGCATGAGGATTTTAAAAAGAGCCTCTCCAAACTATTGTTGCCTAAGCCCTCATACCATCCCACAGACTCAATCAACTTGCAATATGAAAAACCCGCAGTTGTCCTAGGTCCCATGGTAGAAGACAGGGATGATTCATCCCCTCCCTTCTATACTTCATTGAACATACATGACAAGGTTCTGCATAATTGTCTGATGGATTCATGGGCCTCCCACAACCTCATGCCCAAAAATGTCAAGGAAGAACTAGGGCTAGAAATCACAAAATCTTACCATGACCTCTATTCCTCTGATTCTAGAAGAGTCCAATGTCTAGGAGTCATCAAATATCTGGTAGTGACTTTGTTCCAGTTTCCCATGAAGAGTGTGGTCATGGACATTGTAGTGGCTGATGTTCCCCCCAAGTTTGGCATGTTGTTGTCAAGATCTTGGATAAAAAGGCTTGGAGGAACCTTGCAAATGGACCTCACATATGCTACTATTCCAGTGTTTGGGGGGGAACATAGGAGGATGTACAAAGAATCTCAATTGGCCTATATCATTAGTGATGAAACTAACCCCACCAACCATCCTATATTTTCCCTTGACACTGAATTGGGGTCCAGTTTACTGCAGTTCACTGATATTCCCGAGCCCCCTCTAAAACTCAGAAAACAACCCACTACTTTTCATGAAGATTCCTCTCCCACCACCTCTGTTTGGAAAATGTTCTTTGATGGATCCTCTTCCAGGGAGGGTGTTTCTGCCAGAATGGTGTTTATCTCACCAACTCAAGAGACCATACCTCTTTCCTACAAATTAGAATTCGAAAATACCAATAATGTGGCAGAATATGAAGCTCTTGTGTTGGGTTTGAGGGTTGTGAAAGACATGGGAATCAAAGAAATATTTGTGTTTGGAGATGACGAGTTGGTTGTAAAACAAGTCAGAAATATTTACCAAGCCAAGCATCCAAGGCTCCAATCTTATAGGAATGAAGTGTGGGACTTAATAGACAACTTCTTCTTGGCTTTCAATATTTCATTCATTCCTAGAGAGGAGAAAACAATGGTTGATTCTTTGGCTATTTCAGCAAGTAGTTTTAGATTCCCCTTGCCACCCCAACTCAGGTATGACATAGAAGTAAAATGCAAGCCCTCTATACCAAACAATGTCAAGCATTGGAAGGTATTTGAGCATGACGTTGAGATCAAGAGATTCCTAGAAACTGTTGATGAATTTTTTGCATTACACATAGACCGGGATCATATTTAAAAAGTAATTCACATACTAATGTGTTTTTAAAGGAAATTGGTAATCATCACATTGTGCAGTTGCCTAGTAATCACATTCCAAGGTGACTAGTCCCTTTGGAAAGAATCTTTGACAATAATGATGTGGAAGTGAAAGCTAAGAGGCCGATTGATGAAGCTAACATATCTGAATGCAATATCGGCACAAAGGAGAATCCAAAATTTGTCAAGTTGTCAAGTAGCCTGTTGAAGGAGCAGAGGGCCGAGTATGCTGAGATTTTGAATCAGTTTGATGATGTGTCCACCTAGACATACGAGGATCTCAGAACATATGACATAAGTGTCATCAAGCACAAGATCCCACTGAAAGAGGAGGCCAAACCATTTAGGAAGAAATTAACACAGATTAATCGGATGTTGCTACCTATCATGGAGAAAGAGGTAAAGAAGTTGTAGGATGCCCAGATCATTGTGCCTTTGAGGTATTCAGAGTGGATGGGCAATTTGGTCCCAGTAAGAAAAAAGAGTGGGAAAATCAGACTTTGTGTCGATTTCAGGAACCTGAACAAAAGCACAAAGAAGGACAATTACCCCTTGCCAAAGATGGAACACATACTACAAAGGGTAACATGAGCATCCAGGATTTCCATGATTGATGGCTTCTCTGTCTACAATCAAATTTATGTCTTTCCTGAGGACAGAGAGAAAACAAAATTCACCACTCCTTGGGGTACATTCATGTATGCCAAAATTCCCTTTGGTATGATTAACGTAGGGGCAACCTTTTAGCGAGCCATGGATATCATTTTCATTGGAGAAAGGGACAAGTTTGTGGTCATCTATCTGGATGACATCACAGTCTTCTCCAAGTCCAACAGAGAGCACTGTGAGCATTTAAAAAGAGTTTTCCTGAAATGCAGGAAGTTTGGCCTCTCCCTCAATCCCAAAAAGTCTTTGTTTTCTATGAAGGAGGGGAAGTTGTTGGGCTACATAGTGTTAGCTGAGGGGGTTAATATTGATCCCAACAAAATTGAAGCAATCCAAACCTTGTCACTCCCTAGATCCAGGAAAGAAGTTCAGTCTTTCCTGGGAAAAAAATATTTTTTTGAGGAGGTTTGTTTCCAACTTTGTTGAGATGGTAAAGCTTATAACAACCATGTTGAGAAAGGAAAATGAAGTTAAATGGACTGCTGAGTCTCAAAAATCCTTTGATCAAATAAAGAGATCCTTGACTGAAGCACATGTGATTATCAGTCCTGATTACTCAAAGGATTTCCTTATTTTCTCATTTGCTTCATTTGACACTGTGGCAGTTGTTCTGTTGCAGAAGAACGATGAAGGGTTGGAGCAACACATTTCTTTTTTCAATCAGGCATTAATATATGAAGAGATAAAATACAACATCATGGAGAAGTAGGACTATGCCTTGGTGAAATCTCTCAAAGATTTCAGAGTCTATGTTCTGCAATCAAAGGTCATTGCATACGTTCCTTCAACTGTGATGAAGGAGATCCTCATTCATCCATACATAGATGGAAGGAGGAGTCGATGGATTGCCAAGATCCTTGGATTTGACCTGGAGATAAATCCCACCAAATTAATCAAAGGTAGGGGTTTATCCAGGTTGCTAGCTGAATCTAATTGCAGAGATTTGGGGGGTGAATTTCATCAATGGATCCTTAGAAAACCACCAGGACGAACTGTCTGATACAGATGCTCAGGCAGAACCCCCATTAGCCAAATTTCCTTGGTATAAAGATGTCATATATTTCCTACAGAAGTTTTGACCCCCCAATGGCTTGCAGAGGAACAAGGCAAGATATTTGAAGCTTAGAGTAGTTAAATGCTACCTTGTTGATCAAAGTTTATATTGGAAATACCCCCTGGGGGTGCTTCTGAGATGTTTGGACCCACAAGAGTCCCAAAATATTTTGTTTGATTTTCATGACAACCTATGTGGAGGACATCATTTCTGGAAAATCATAGCCTATAATATTCTCAGGGCTGGGTACTACTGGCCAACTATGTTCACTGATGTCTGTGCAAATATAAAAGCTTGTACCAAATGTCAGAAATTATATGGAAATAAACAACTCAAGTCCTTTCCATTAATTCATGTAGTTGCTTTAGGACCCTTCCAGCAGTGGGGATTAGACTTCATCAGAGAAATCCATTCTGCCTCCAGTGGTCAACACAGGTGGATCCTGACTGCCACTGATTATTTTACCAAGTGGATAGAATTTATCCTCACCAGGAATGCTTCCCACAAAGTAGTCATCAGTTTCTTGGAGGATATCATCGCGAGATTCGGCTGCCCAAGAAACATTGTCACTGATAATGAAACATATTTCAAGGCCAAACCATTGATCCAATTCTGTGAGCAGTTTGGGATAAAATTGATTCACTCTACCCCATATTATCCCTGGGGAAATGGTCTAGCAGAGTCCTCTAACAAAATCCTAATAAAGATCATCAAAAGACTGCTAGAGGACAACAAGAAAGCATGGGATTCAAAGCTCAAATTTTCTTTATGGGATGACAGGATGACAACTAAGAGATCTCTGGATATCTCTCTTTTTTAGCTCGTTTATGGAGCCGAAGCAGTCTTTCCTCCTCAGCTTTCCTTGCCTATGGAAAAATTATTTCAGGACTGCCAAGGAGAGCTTGATGACATGATCAGAAGGATGCATCAGTTGGTGGAGTTCCAATGGGTCAGAGATCAAGTAATGGATAGAGTGTATGACCAACAATAGAAGATCAAGCATGCCTTTGACATGAAGGCCAAAAAAGAGGATTTCCAACTAGGAGAACTTGTACTAAAATGGGATGCTCCCAAGCAGGATAAAGGAAAACATGGTAAATTTGAAGCCCTTTGGATCAGAACCTTCAGAATATCTGAGATAGGCTAAAATAACACTTACTGGTTGCATGATTTGAAGGGTGGTGAAGTTGCATGTATCGATGTGTTTCTATGTGATGACTGTTAGATAGATCTGATGTTGCTTTGTGCCTAATCATGTGAATGAATGCTAGATCTGACCTATGTGGATGTGCTTAGTGCTTGAATATGCTATATCTAATGTGTTCCTTTTATGTTAAGTGTTATTAGATGATGGATCTGGTTGCATACTGCGATACTCTGTAATTAGGGTATGTCTGCGTTGTTACTAAGAATTGAATATTGATGAAGATTAACTGCTAAGTGCTCTATTAAGTGTTAGAATCATAGATCTGTGTCCCAACTAAGGTTGCAGACATCTGAGTCCTACAACCACCCCTGCCTCTACCTCGGGTGAGACTTCATCTGCTTCTCAGGTGTTGTCAAAAGGACTAGTAGTTAGGGTTTTGTTGGTGAGTTGTTGTAGCGTTGAACTCTGGGTCTTCCCTTGTGCCAACAAATGGTTTCGTTGCCAGGACTTGAAACTGTTATTGATGGGAACTAAGAAATAAGAAGCTTTGTGCAAATATTTGTGCTGAAAATTTGGAAGCTATGTACATGGACCTGTGCCCTAGTGCACAGTAATCCAATTGATCTGAAAATCTCCGTGCTAAAAAAGGAAGGACATATCTGAAGAAAAGAAGTAAGATATGAACGCTTTGTGCTCTAAGAAAGGTTAAAGTGGAAGTTTCTGAAGAAAAGAGGTTAGATCTACAGAAAGAGGTAAGATTTGTAAGCTTTGTGCTCTGATAGAGGAAATAATAACTAAAAGTTTTAGATTTGGAAGATTTATGCTCTGTAAAAATAAGATAAGTGAAAACAATTGTTTCTAAAATATGGATCTAGGTATGCTTGGTAGAGTCTGTCCTAGCTTGAAAACTAGGGCATTGTTAGATGAAAGAAGGTTTGATATGAATAGATCTGGTAAGAATAATGATAAATATGTTATACCTATGCATAGAAAGAATTTTTGGACTAACCAATGGATGCAGGATCCTAGAAATATTTTTTTGCAGGCTAGCTACCATGATCCTAGTGCGCAGTAYAGAGGAGGCTGGGGATCATTTACAAGAAAGAGAGGATTAACCCTATGTTGCARTTGCAGAAAACCAGACCATCTAGCTAAGGAATGCMTGGGTGGAAGACCTAGTTGTCTCTATTGCAAAGCGTTGGACCATGAAGTGTTGGATTGCCCTAGAATGATTGCTAAGATTGAAAGAATGAATCTAAATGAAGAAAACCCTAAGACAACTCTAGAAATAGCTGAATCTTAGAAAKAATCTGAGAAAGTACTACTACAGATAAAAGAGACCCTGAATGACCACCGACATTTTAGGTTATTAGAGATCTTTAAAGAAAAAGAATGCATCGAAGTAAGAATAGGATATTTCGACATTGACTGTGTTCTTGATGAAGAAACACTAGTGAAGATCATGTTAGAGAGAACTTGTAAAGCTATAGGAAGACCTACTATGATCCCTTCACTAAGAGGAATAGGAATCTTTAGAGGAAAGCTGGTGACCCTATGTGGAAAGCTCACTCAGATATCTATGAATGCTAATGGAACTTCGACAGGAGAAGATTTTGAGATTATAAAGTTTATTGAGGACAACGCCCCATTTACTATGTTACTTGGAAAATCTTGGATTAAGAGAGATCAAGCCAGACAGAAAGAAGAAGAAAAAGTTTTAGAACAACAGAGACAAGAGTTAACAGATTTCATGACTAGAAGGATTGCGTAGTTGATTGAAGAACAAGAGAACATATCAAATCCACTTATCGTTAGAGGCCTAGATGTCGAAGTTGAAAGAATGTCAGAAGGCTCACAGAAGATTGAAGCACATGTTCCAGAAAAAGAAGAATTATTACCCCTGGGTCTTAGGAGAGAATCTCAGCAACGCGAAGTAACTATGTTCAAGGAAAATAAGAATCAAAATGGGAAGAGAATCCTCGAGATGAAGATCACTGGAAAAAGGCCCATTAAAATTTCTGATACCAAATAGTTAACAATTACAAGTCCTCATTAAGACAAATCATGCACGCAATAGGCCTTGTACCACATTCCCGGTAACTATTTTCTAGAGCACACAATGATTAGAACCCTACATCGAAATCTCATTATCGTTACTACTAAAATTGAATCGAAGATATATTTAAATGAAGAATGACTAACAACATGACATTCAATCTCATGCAATTGTCCATAATAGTAAAAAAAACATAAATGCAAGTACTTAAATGTGCACAATGACCACGAAACACACTCATCAACATAACTAGATATTTGTATGCATCAGTATACACACAACATGTAGTAATAACCAGAATATATCAGAGTAAAACACACAACAACTATATTAGTATTTAACACACATAAGCATAGTAACTAAGGACACTTATCTTATAAAATATGCAACCCATTGCATAGGAAAAATGTTCCTCCCAACCATATATTTGTTTTTCCAGCTCTCAACAATAAGTCACCCCCAAGCTAGGGATATGAATTCATAAGAGATAGTGGTCCCTAAGGCTATCTAATGTCCCCCTCTTAGCAGTCAATTTCCACAACTAATTCCAGTCCACTAGCTCTCTTCCCCACAACCTGCACAACCCAAGGGATGAGATACCCCTTCACTATTCACAGTTCCTTGGTCCTTCTCACTTGCCTCTGAGGATTACAACATAGGTTGGATACAAAATATCTTTGTTGGTACCCAAGGAATTCTACAGCTTCGACATGAATGCGTGCAACAACAGAATGCTTGTCTATCCTCGCAATTTTCAAATAGAAATTATTTCACAGGCACGCAACCCTTTTTCCATGAAATTTCAGCTCCAAAACAACTACCAAACGTGCCCACAATAGCTACCTTCAAGATTCATCACTCCCATCTCTCTTGTTGCCCGAAAATATGCATGTAAAAAATGATATGCATGCAAAAATGTGAATGTGTAAATCTGCTCTATCTACCCATTTGAAGTATTTCTCTCTTTCTCTTGATTTATTTACTTTCACTCTTCCCAAAGATGATTTTAATCAATCCCTATGATCTCAATAACTATGGGATACAAATATCACACCCACCCCCTTACATGAATTCAATGATTGGGGTCCAGAACACTCAACCATAAAATGGAAGGTTCATAGTAATGATAATTTAGAAAGAAATGGTTTGGGTATAATAGACATGGGTAAATTCCCCCCCTTGGGCCCATTCCCTCTCTTGTGGAAACCAAGCCCCAAAATATTTGTCCATGTCCATCTATAGTTGGTGATACATTTGATTTATTATATTCAATTTACATCATTTACATATTACATCACTTGGCCCTCGACCATACATTACATTTCCAATATACATTGCTAGTTTGGGTTTCAAAATGGAGATGTTACAAGGAACTCATTAGATGTGTAATTAAATGTGATAATAACCTTATCGGACTTACCCCGACAAATTCCTAACTATTGAAACTCCACTAGAATAATTTCTAAAAGACTAGAAGCTATATTGAGATCATTCTCAACAATCTATTGAGAGGAATCCAATTCTCTTTATTTTGTTCTAATATAGAACAAGAATCTTGAGCCATTTATTTGGCCAAGAAACCAAAAATATGGGAGAGTATGGTCAATTACTTCATAGTTAATTTGGTAATCGAAGGTTCTAGTTAACATTGAGACAAATAACAACACTTTTTCTTCCATAATTTCTTTTTGGTAGATATAGGAGTCATGTGAAAATTTATTTCAAGTGTATTTTGTATAATAGATTTTCCTACCTTGTTGATAAGTCTTTCTTCATTTTAATTGAATCCAAGTTGATTATCTATAGATTGGAAACCCCAAGTTTACCTATAAACATATGATATAGGTGCCTACATTCGAAATTTGAGTAAATATTTAAGGAGACAAGTCAACAATAAGATTAAAAAAAGGTTGTTTTCTTTCCCTCCAAAACTATTTACCCTTATGGTTGACATCATCATCTTGAATCATGTTCTCTCTTTTAAAGAGGATGTTGATAGATTTTTTTTTTGTTTTGAGGCTAATTTTTTACCTCAAAAGTTCTCTTATGAAATTCAATGAAATAAGAATGTGCAAATGTGAATAATTAAGAGACAACCACATATGAAACCATAAATGAAATATACATAAATATGAATCTTTCTTTATTGAAATAACTACCAACAATACATCATTGTTCAAGTTTGATTAAACCACAAGGGGGCCTGAATGTACCATGTTTAACCTTCAATACTAGCTAGGGAATCCTTCAAAATAGGGTGAATATCCCTAACCAGGACATTACATAAGAAAACATTATTTAATAAACACAATGGTTATAGCAAGATGGAGAGAGAGTCTCACCTCAACCCTAATTTCTTCTTATTAGAGAAAACTTTCCCTTGAGTTAAATATTACACCAATAGATTTGTATTAGTAACTTCTAGTGATCAAATCAACTCAAGAAAAATAAATAAAGATGAACCTCACATTGAAATTCCCCTTAATTTTTTCCTCCCCAAAAAATATTCAGCTAAACTTCAAAGGGAACCCTCACACTTCCAACCACGCTTGTAGAAAATGAAATTCTCTATTGTTTATATGATTCTACCTCAAACAAGACCTATTTAGGGTGATCCTCCATAAGCCCCTTAGGGTTTGACCAATATTCAACATAACATGTGGGCGATGCTAATGTTAGGGTGCACCTCCTAAGGCTTCTCTAAACCCCAATGCACCCCTTCTCTCTCCTCGAGAGTGTTCCAACAATAATGATTATATTATTTCTATAATTTTTTACTTATTTCTTGCATTAGTTTAGGGATGACATGAAAATTACTTAAATTTATGTTTTATTATGACATTAGGCCAGGCCCAAGCTAAATATAACTCAAAGTTATATTTATTACTTGAAATTTCTTCATTTGTAACGCAATGCATCCTACTTAGTATGACCTCTCAATAACTTAGTTACAATGCTCAAATTCATGTTTGAAGTGTATTTGGCCTATTTGTTTCTTTAAATCCCCTTGTGAGTAGGACATCCTTCCTTTAGAGGGTAGATTCATGTTTTAAAACAACAAAATACATTATTTTAAACCATATAGTGGATCACTCCTTATCAAGAACCTCCTTCGACCATACAAGTGCATCCATTATCGAATGGAATCAATCCAAGCAAGAGTGTTCTTCCCCTAGCCTCCTTCTTTGTTGCATGTCATGCTCCAGGAATTCTCCATGATAGGTTGTTTTCTCCTCTTGCCATCTTTAATGCTATACAATTCCCATGTATGGAGTTTCTTGCTTTGGGTTTCATTTTTTTCCTTGCCATAAATCATGCTTTGTACCCCTAATATTATAGGGAATTCCTTTTCTGGGGTTCCCTCCCTATTCCCATTGGTCACCAACACATTCTTGGGCCTCAGGTTCACCAAATGAACAAGGATCTCCATCATTGATGGAATAATGGTAATGCAAGATTTGTAGTCATGTTTACGAAAATCATCTAAGTGTCTCTCACAACCTATAACTGCTATTGAAATTCAAGGGTCTTCTCTTGTGCTTGATGGGAGAGGAAATCCCATGCAATTGTAAAATCATCCATGCATGTTCAAGGGGTAACAACTAGCTCCAAGCAAGAGAACTCCAAAATCTATATTGTATCTACAAGGTGAATCAAAGTGTTGACTATTTGTGATGGGATGGATTCAAAACTTCACATCCCTACCACATATTACAAATGTATTTAATCCCAATTTATTACAAAGGATTTGAGAATGTTCCGTTGGAGATATTACACACTCACCTATAATTATTTTCCTAAGTTTTACCATCTAATGTTGAGAACTCTTTCTTAGATGAGAATATTCTCTCTAGAGAATATTATCCTACAAAATAGGATGTTCCTCTTCAGTTTAGAGTTAGTTACACTTAATTAGACTAGTGGAAGTCGTGACTCTGTTAACTGATGATTGCATGGATCAGTTAACTAGGACTAGGTGGCAACTCACTCCAGTGTTTGCCAGTGAGTGTCTATATCTCTCTAGATCACTACTATGGCACATTAGTTACTCATGTAACCTATATGTATTGTAAATTATTCACTCTTTGAGTGTGGAATACAGTTAATGCAAATTCTTTGATTCTCACTCTCGCGTTTCTCTCTTCTCTCATTTTTATGGAAATTGTGTATTCCATTTGCTAGCTAGATATTATTTGTGCAAGTTCATCCACATTTACATGGTATCATAGCCTACAGGTTGCTAGGAAAAAGACACACCATACTCTTTTTGCAGGTGCTGAAGATTGAAGAACGCGAAAAAGATGGATTATTCACCGACAATACTTCTCACGCTTCATAACTATTTGGAGTGGAAGCCAAATATTTTGCTTATTTTCAGAAGTAGAGGCTTATACCAAATAAACCTGGAAATGGAAGCAGATCTTGATTCCGCCGATGAGAAAACAAACTTTCTCATCAGACAAGATGTGTCCATAAGATGTATCCACTTGCCTATTTCTCCTGAAAGTCTCCACCAAGTATATGATGAATCACGAGACTCAACTCCAAATGAATTATGGACCAGATTGGAGGTTCTATTTGTGAATAAGGAATATTTCATGCAAAAGGTTGAAAATATAGAGCCAGTAGAAAATCCATTGGGAGATCAATCCTCTTAGTTTGAAGAGTCTTCTACACAAGTATCTACACAAATTTGTATTTCAATAATTGCAGATAATGTCTACTCCATTTCATTTTATTTTTTCTCAATTTCATGTGGAAGATATATTGCAAGCATCTTAGGGGTCACATGCAGACACTTTTCCATGTGCCATGCATGCATCTTAGGAGACAAAAAGGGAGCCACACACATCAGATTCAATTTTGATATTTTATGAGAAAATTTTGCAGAAAACATTGGATATTTGAATTTATCTCGGAAAAATATCCAATTTCAAAAAAAAAATATTCCAAAACGGATTTCAAGAAGTGAAGTTATGATCATTTTAAAATCAACAAAATTTCAACATTTTTCTGGAAATGGCCGCACAGTTTTCAAAATTTCATCCAAACTTTATTTGGATCTTCTTCATTAAAAGAAGATAAAGTGGAAATGTGTGGACATCTCAATGGTGCATCTACTTCTTCAGATCCATTCAAACATCTAAATATTGAACAAAATATTCAACGAGCACAAACTTGCACAATTGCGAGGTATTCTTGGAGTGAAGGACAGGGTTTCTTAGCAACTGTTTTTTGTTCCTTCTCATTTTTTTTAATGAAGTAGACTAAATTATAGAAATTCTATGTGAGAGTGAGAGATGGATAAAAATGAGTATATGTAGGGATAAATATTTTTGAAATGTCATTCACGTGTGTAACAACCATAATTGATGAAATTCATAATGGGTCACAATTGAACAACCAACATCCACGTGATTTAGATACTAGTTTATTTAATGTGAGGGGAATGGTTAGACCTCTCAACCTACACTTATTACACACAGTACACACATCATGTGCCCGACATCATTACTACACATATGGACAACTCAACGGCCCATTAAAAAATCCCTACAAATACATTCACATGTATGCTTGAACACATGAAGCTCTTCTGATTGTATAACTTCCCATGAGTAGAAATAAAGATACATTCCAATGTCTTTGCCTCGCATGGTTAACATGATACTCAATTTTTTTATGTGTCTTAGGCCCAATGAAACCTATACACTGGAGGCCGCAACTGAATCACACTTTTGACAAGAAACAAGAATCAGGGTTAAAATTGGTTAAGGTGCATCTAATAAGTAATACTTATGGAAACACCAGTTATTTCGAACAATATCAACTAGACCATCGATAAAGGGAGGGTTAGAACCCTCCCCATTAGAAAGAAGTCAAGTTGAAAATATCTTGAGAGTGTAGTTACACTGAATGCAGATTCAATCTGGCACCATGAATTATGGTGCAAAAGACATCAGAGGTTACAATGGTGGGGATCGAACACCACAAGCTCTTGGGTGCAAGAAACCAGAGTAGACACAAGGTTTACCTCAATACTCTGATCGAATACAAAACTACCCTAGCTTTGAGAAAGAACCTATACATTATAGCCTTGACAAATGAATGGCATTTTCAGAACGAAGGTGTAACATGCATCGACAACAACCCTTTGTTAGACACTATATTTTCAACCAAGAACATCTTGATGCAACATTAGTCGATCAACCAAAATCACCATTGTAATCAGTTCCAGTATCATGACTAGTTGAAGCAACACCTCCATCAAGTACTCAAGAAACATCTCCATCAAGCACTCAAGCAACACCACCATCCAATGCTAAAGCAACACCATCACGAACACACTATTTTTTTAACTTTTGACACTTAATCAATTTTTTTCATTTTCCAAATCTCCCTCTTCTTCAAGACGAAGAAGGATTTGAGGGTGCGGGAGATTTTGGAGGACCTAGTCAAATACATCAAGCAATCAACCAAGGTAAATTATCATTTGATTGTGAAAGGAAGTCAACTAGGAAAGTCGACTCAGTCGATCGACTAGGGTAGTTAGGATGAGTTGTAATTACTTACTAAATGAAGCATAGTATAAATATATGTGATCATGAATGTAACAAGAGAGAATAGTGGTGCTTGATCTATATAATAAAAGACTACATGTTGTCGGTTCTACTACTACTACTCTTCTCCTCTATCTTCTTCTATGAATGCATGCTTGTATATTATTGTATCATGCTTCTGTATATTATGTGTATGTGCTTGCTGAGAACATTCCTCTTGTAATCCCTTAGATTACACCACCCTCTCTATTATAACAAAACTCCAATTTTTCTTCAATTTCCACAAGTAACCTTTATCATTCTTTTGCTTCATCCTTGACCACTTTGTGATTGCTTACTTTGCTCTTTTTTGTTTTTTTTGAAATTGGATAGGGGATGATTTTGGAGAGGATCCATCAAATGGTTTCTAGTTCTCATTTATTTATTTTAGGAATTCCCCATATCTAAGCCAATGCATATTCAATGTGAAGAAATTGGGAGTCTTCCCTTAGATAAGATCCAATTATAGTAGCACCAGAGTGTGATTCGAGTCTACTCCTGTAGATATCCACTGTTAGAATTGAAGAGATTCTTTAAGGAATGCCTCTAAAATTAGAAAGTGATCGATCCTTTCAAAATGTGCATCACATGTTCTCATGTTTCTCCAAGTTGAAGAGAGTTTAGTTGGCATGATGTCCAGTAGGCCTATGAGATCAATATCTGAGGCCCCCAGAATTCTACTAAAGGATCCAACTGGGTTTTCGGCCCCCAGATATCTGAGGCCCCCAAACAAAAATCAAGGTCACTGCCTAGAACTACTAATCCATTATGAATCCAAAATTTTCGAAGGATTTCTTCTGAGTTCTCTTGTCGGTTTGAGTAGGGACCATAAATAGTAAGGCAAGTGATTTCCTTTCCATGTTCCAAAGAGTAAAAAAACATTGCAAGTCCTGAAGTATACACCCAAGAGTTACACATAGAGAAGGAGTCTTTTTTTCATCCAATGATGACCCCTGCAGATCCCTAAGGCATTGATGAATTAAAATCCCACTTCACATATCCCTAGGGAATCGATGAACTAAAATCCCATCTATTTAGTATAATGGACAGTTCCATCACTACTTCTCTCCATTAGTGATAAGTTCTTGTAGGTAAATGATAAAGGAGTTGTGAGATTTGATCAGGTTTTTTAGGGCCAATTTTTTGGAGGGATTGGGTAGTCCTTGACAATTCAGGGAGAGGAAATTTTTTTTGGAAACCTCCACAAGGGAATTTTCTCCAAGATCCTCAATCATTGACCTCTATTTACCACTTCAAACTTTAGATATTTGTTGCTTTTGAGCGAAAGACAAGAAATATCTATGCCCTCTCTTGGGGTGTTGTATCTTTTTCTTTAAGAATTCCTAAACTTCCTGCTATCCCTATTGAGAATAGAGATAATCCTTCATCCCTGGGCTTGATATTTTACTTCATGGACTAGGTACCATGAATATCTCTCATTTCCAAAGAGAGTCTATGAGATTTTACATAGGAATTTGGAGAAGAAATTTACTCTAGGGGGTTACCCAACCCATCAAGAGGGATAAAGGGAGGGGGATTGGGAGAATTTGTCCTAAAGATATTAGGAAATAATTCATTTGGATAGGTTTCAAGAAGATCTTATATTCCATCCTCCCAGGAGACAAAACAAATATTCTAATACTTTTGTGAAGGAATGAAGGTAGGAGTATAATTAATCTTACCTGAGCAATATTGTTTGCAAAAAGAAGTCATCGGGTACTCTTTGAGTTAGGATTCTTGTTACACAACTATAGAATTCATTGGGTGGCTACGTTGTTGTAAGCCTTCAACACCCTGATCCCTTTTCAAAGAGGGATAAGGAGATTCCACAAATTCCTCGTGTTCTTTGAGGACCCAAACTTTCCTCCCGAATGGCAATGAATAATCCTTCTCTAGATGCCCATAAAAGTGACATTGACTACACTTAATGGGATTCCTTCATAATCTAGAGATTCACTGAATATGGTTGGCCTATTTCTAATCATAACTGAGTCTACTAGGGATTTTGAGAGCTCTAATCCGACTAGAATTCTAGCCATACCCATGTAGCCCGAGTCCTTGTAGGATTTGTCCACATTATAGAATAAAACCACGATGTTCCCAATTTCCTTGAAGAATTTATTCCACAATAAGATTAGGGGTAAACTTGGGAGCTCGATCCATACTGGAAAAAATTCCATATGGGGAAGCTTTGCATCAAATTCCATATGCCACTTCTTCGAAAATAGGGCTTGAGACCCCATGTCCATTGAGATTTAATGATTTTGTTTGCATCTTCTCTTGAACATAGAATCCATACCAGCCAACCTTTGACCAAAACCATATTGTGCAAAGAGTATTTGAGCAGGCCTACAAAATTTTCCTTTGTCAAAAAATTTAGGGTTTTAGCATTCATCCTTTTTCTTGGGAATCAATCTAGTATGGATGAATCCTAGAGGCCCGTAATTTCATGGAGCTTGACACTCTCCAAGTTCCATATTTACCATCTCCTCTTTTCTATTCACACACTTCCTACTTTTCCTTATGTTCCTATACCCTTCTGGTCCTATCTCCT
>ML792429.1:56410-90830 GCA_009831015.1 Picea engelmannii | reverse complement strand
TGAATACACTAAGCCAGTTCCAGGTGCAACCAAGACATGAGAATTGGATAGCTGCAAAGCATGTATTAAGATATATTCATGGAACAATAAACTATGGTTTGAGATATACTGCATCCAGTAATATACAACTTCATGGATTCATAGACTCGGATTGGGCAGGAAGTGCAGAAGATAGAAAGAGCACTTCAGGTATGTGTTTCATCTTGGGCTCCGCTATGATATCTTGGGGCAGCAGGAAACAAAAGTTTGTCACACTCAGTACAACAGAAGAAGAGTATATGGTAGCATGTGAAGCATGCACTGAAGCAATATGGTTAAGGAAGTTAATCTCTGATTTATTTGAATAGATTCCATAATTGACCATAATATATTGTGATAATCAGAGTTGTATAAGATTATCAGAACAGCCCGTGTTTTATGAAAGGTCAAAACACATTGAGATCAAATATTACTTTATTCGAGATAAAGTCCAAGAAGGAGAGGTAAAGCTCGAGTATATCCCCACTGACGAGCAGACATCAGACATTCTGATAAAACCTCTATCTAGGATAAAGTTTGCATATTTCCAAGAGAAGATGGGGATCATGGAAATAACTCCCTTAGCTGAAAGGGAAGACTCTCCAGGTTAGGAGGGAGCACTAAAATATTATTGAAAAACACTGTTGAGAAATATTATTGAAACATTTATCTTTGTGATTGAAAAATAGTCCAAATTGGATAGATTTTTTCCTGTTCGGAAAGTGGATTGAGATTTTCTGACAGACAACAATTTCCCATTGTGGTTAACATGGGAAATGGTCCACATTGCTTATGTATCATAGACAATGACTTCCCATTGTGGTTAAAATGGGGAGTGGTCTAGGGAAGTCTCTCTTCTTGAGGGTTACTCAAGAAGACTGGCACGCCTCACCGGACAACGATTTCTCATTGTGGTTAACATGAGGAATGGTCTGTTTTGGAGGTTGATATAGGACAGTCTTTTCCTCTTGTGGTTAATAGGGGAAATGGTCTGGACAGTCATTCCTTAGGGTTTATACATTCTCTCCAGGGTGAACTTTTATTAGTGTAGGAGGAATGGCCCAAGGTGGGGAATGGTCCAGACTCGGCAATCAGGGACATGCATTCCTTAGGGTTTATACATTCTCTCCAGGGTGCATTTTGATTAGTGTAGGAAGAATGGCCCAGGGTGGGGAATGGTCCAGGTTTAAAAGACAGGACAGTTATTCTTCCTTTCTTGAGAAGAATAGTCCATATATCTCATTATTCTATTATGAGGGTAGATATTCTTTCATATCCCACAAACGTGAGTGAAAGATTGGCCCAGATGATTCATTTTTATTTTAACAATATTTTTCTGTGCAGGTTGGCATCAGATGATTGTTATGGAGACTACTTGTCTCCAGACAGTAGAGATATATTACTATGGTGGATATGTTCCACTGTTTATGACTATGTGTCACAGTTTGAGTAGTTGTGTACTACCGTGGATAGACACAGTTGTGTTCTATCAATTGATATTGTACCAGTTGTCATAGGAGATTATCCAGTTGGATAATAATGATGGTGCTCGTGATGTTACTAGTTGAATGGTCTGTTGTGCTCAAGACCATACCTCCCTAGCTAGGAGGGAGTGTTAATATTATGGTAGCTTCGGGAGGTATGAACCTCTATTTGTGACCTATGATGAGATTAGAATATTCCTAAAGGAAGAAAAGAAGTAAAGGAAACCCTAGACGAGATGTCAGTTGCAGAAATATATTTAATATGAATTAATTAGTACCCAGAAGGAGAAGTCAAACCCAGTAAGCCTACTAGATTACTATAAATACAGGGCGCCAGTTTCTCATTATACACATTCTCATAATTGTAGAGAGCTAGTTGTGTGCACTGCAGTTGGCAGTTTTGTACGCAAGTTTCTAGGGAAGGTGTTGCACTAGTTTTATGGGTGGGACTATCTGATCAGCTTTGGTTTCTATTCTTGCTTGGTGCATTAGCCTTGCTTGGTCATTGATTGCTACCAATATTCTTCTCTGTCAAGGTCAAGGTGCTCAGAGGGTGGCTTTGGCCTATGCTTGGGTGACAAGGGTATTGTCAATGGTAAAACGAGCACAATCTTTCATATTCTAACAACATAAATATAAACTTGTAAAATATTTGTTGCTCTTTTTTGTTGCCTTCTATTAGACATATCACTAAAGCATGCCACAAAATTTCAAACTTGGAAAAATAAATCAGTTCATGATTTAGGGCTTGATACCCTTGTTTAAAAGGTTGGAAAACGCCACAATACATCAACAATTGTGTATGTTATTTCCCCAAACATATTGCATCCCTCAAAATACTTCCCCTTGCTAATTGTTTTTGTGCATAAAAGGTATGACTTGAATGTATCGATGTCTGAAACATTTATGCATATGTAATGTCATGACAATGCTCCTTATGATGCAAAAAATCTCCTCCATTGACAAGGATGGATGGATGTTGATCAACAATATAATATGCATCACATATTTCAACATTCTTTGGCTATGAAAAATCAAATAAAATATAATTTGAAATGTCTTTTTCATGTTCCATGAGTGGCTCTGAATGTTGATTGGGAATGGAAGGCACAAATTCATAGTTTCTTCAATCAAGCTTGCATTATTTATGTCATAGATGGGATCTTCATGACTAAACTAATGATCCACATCCTATCAATGTCTCCCAAACACAAAAAAGTACTTGCATTATTTTCTTTGCTACCATGTTCTTCATCACATGAGTTAGTGGAAGCATCTCCAAATTCTTGTTCCTCTAAAGTCTTTTCTATGAGCTCTATCCTCTTCAAATCATCAATGGATTCATCATCAAATTTAGAATTTTGAAAATGACCATAACTCACCAAACCCTTGTCTTCTTCATAATCCATGATGTTGGTTACTGGAATATGCTCATGCAAGTGTACATCATCATCATCGGATTTTTCTTCAGGAATAAGATGGAATGCATCTAGTTTTCAATGGATTCCTCTTTTTCTTTTTAACTAACTTACCAACACTTGCAAAATTCTCTTATCAACCTTGCAAGTGAAGATATTTTCTTTGGACCACACTCGTAAAAACCACTCCAATACTTCATCTTACAAGGTACACACAAACATTTACAACATATTTATTGACTTGACAAGAGATATGACCTCAAAATGAGAACTCTAGCTCTTAAAAGCCACATTTTTGCGTTAAAAACACCAAAATCAACCCTAAAATTAAAAAATGGTTCTCTCTCTCTCTCTCTCTCTCTCTCTCTCTCTCTCTCTCTCTCTCTCTCTGATGTTAAAATTACAACGTTTTTCAACCATGGTCTTAAAATCCCATATTGTTGCTAATATAAAAAATCAACAAGCCCATATTGTTGCTAATATAAATCTTAAAATCAACCCATGAATCAAAAGGTGGTGTTTTAGTAGCACACTATTTGTTTAAGAGTCAAAATTACAACTTGTTTGAAACTATGGCATTACTCATTAATACCATTGTGATAGGATATTTAAAATCAAACTTCAAATTGAAAAGTGGTGCTACCAATAAAACCCTTTTTTTGTGTGTGGGGGCGCTTAAAATTGCAATATTTTTGAAACCATGGTTTTAAAAACTTATAATGATTGCAATAAAACTAGTAGCACCCCTTTTTCGGGGAGGCCTAAAATCAACATTTGTGAAACCATGCTCTAAAAACCAGCAATGTTGTAGATAAAACCATAAAATCAACCTTAAAATATCCACTCCCTTAGGGTTAGTTTATCACTTCAAGCATCAGAGAATACATAATGGCATGACAATATCACCCTATAATCAACATTTTTGAAAACATGGTCTAAAAACTAGTATTGTTGTAAATGAAAAACATAAATAAACCTTAAAATGTCCACTTACTTAAAATGTACACTCCCTTAGAGTCAGTTTATCACTTCAAGCATCCAATGATACATAGTGGCATGACAATTTCACCCTACATTCTAAAAAATCACCATTCTTTTCAAATATTTCATTTACTTTTAATAAGTAAATTCAATATAAATTGCATCAGAGATCATATGTAAGTTCAAAAACCCCTTTAGAGTTACCATACAAACATCATATTAATAATTCATAACCTCATTAAATATCATACGTAATTTCAAAAACGCCTTTAGACTTACGATACAAACATCATATTAATACAAAAATATATAAATTGTTTTATACAATTATTGAAACTAACTCTTGAATTCTAACACACCATCATAATGTATATCATATTTAGATGAATGATTGGATGAAGGTGTAGATGATCCATATTCTTCTCTATTATCAATGATTGCACCATCTAACTCTACATATATGCCCAAAATTTGAAATGTTAGAAGCTTTCTGGATCTACAACTCCCATATTGCAACTATTTCTTGTGCCAACAACCTGTTGATAATCTTTGTAGTCTTGGAGCAAAGAGTACCTCTCCTTTTCAAATGGAAGTCATAAATAAGTATTTCAACGTCATCTAATGTTAAGATGTTAGTGCGGTAATGATTTATATTTTGACCCTTTCTTTTTCTATTTATGTTGATTTGTTTCTCGACTACCATATTTGGTTCGTACACACCATTAAATGGGCGTGTATGTGTTGCATATCAATGTACTACATTGCTATAATTTCCTATTTTTTAATTATTTTTCTTCAACACTTTTGCAATCCATAATGGATAACCACATGGAAATTCAGTTGTTAAAAATGAAATCACACAACCCTCCTTAATATCTTGTATTGAACCCTTATAAATGTCTTCAATGGTTTCATGATGTGCACATGATCTTCTAGAACCAATATACATTTTGTTTTCCTTTGCTTGTGAAGACTCAACAACACCTTGAGATTCATGTTCTTCGACAACATTTATTTCCTCGTGTTTAT
This sequence comes from Picea engelmannii, assembly GCA_009831015.1. Lineage (NCBI taxonomy): Eukaryota > Viridiplantae > Streptophyta > Pinopsida > Pinales > Pinaceae > Picea > Picea engelmannii. The sequence continues at coordinate 85,900 of ML792429.1, read as the reverse complement.
TTGGAATACTTTGTGGCCAACTAAAAGGAGTCTTCAAAAATGTATCTCCATTTGTTGAGCTTCAAATTATGTCACTTTGATCATTGAAAAAATACTCCCACCAAATAGAATCAATAACATCAAATTAATCATATGTATCTTTCATGAAAAAAATTATTTCTTCGAAGCATTCAAAATACTTTACATCTCTAGCATGATTTTGTGTGTTATGGATTTCAGTCATTGATTGCAATACTAAGAACTTTTATGCATAGATTTGACACTCTGGGATGAACTTCATAAATTACAAATCTAATAAAGGCCCCTATTTTGCACTAGTTGAGTACTTCTTGCCCCATATAAGTGTTTTTCCATCAATATTTTTGACACATAATTGATATTGGAAGATAATTCCATTATGTTTTCAATGATATTTTCTTCACCATGTAATCCCTAACTAAATCTCTGCATATCAACAATTTCTTCTCATGAGTGAAAAATGAGCTTTGGAAAGTATGTTTTCTTTATAGTTTCAATTAATGATGGCAAGATTCCAACACCCTTCCTTTTTAATGTTACTGCAAAAGACTAAACATTTGATCAATATTGTCCTATGTGTGGTCAACAAGAAGGAAACCAACTTTCACCTTTTGAGAAATTCTTGGTTCAACAAGCATGCTTAGATATCCAAACACAATCTAATTTTTGTTTTCATAGCTAGTGTTGTCCAATTATAGATAGAAAACCTAAGAAAAAGTATTGGACCAATGAGTAAGCACATGATGAATTATGGTGATGCTCATATTTGCATTATTGTGAAATATTTGGAGTTGTGAAGTAAACACTTGGAGACATTTGACCATTAAAAACCATATAACCAACTAAGTGAAACTAAATAAAATTCTAATCTTTTAAATTATTTTGTGTGGAAAAAATTGTGGCAAGTGTTTTTTTTTTTTAAATCCACATCATCAATTATCAAACCTAGATATTTATTTGGAGAATCATAACAATTTTTATTTTTTTTTTATGTTTGATGACTTTTGTCATTCATGTGATTGTCGATTGATATGTTTTTGAAGTGCTTCGACAATGGAATTTGCAAATAACATAAAATAAAAATATTGATAATAAGTTTTCATAGTTAGTAACTATCCAATTCTAAGAAATAATTTTGTAGAGACATACCTCTTTCTACCCCTTTTGTATTGTCTCTTCTTGACTTAAGAGAATCACATGTACTCCAAAACTCCCTCCCCGATTTCTTAGAAATACATATATTGTTGAATAGTTTTTTTTCCATATTCTTGTAAAATATGCATATATAATTAAATTACCACTTACTCTATAGAGAAAAATATCTCAGATGTTATTAGTGCCTTTCATATTGACAAGGCACAAGAAGGAAGGAAAAAATAAACGAACAGTATTGGAAGTTCGAGCTGTAGGAGAATAGACATATCAACCACAAAAACGAAAGGAAATCTAGCAGTCTAATAAGGTTATGAAGGTCACATTTTAACATTGAATGGCCCCAAATAAAGATGACATTGAAATTTGTGCTAATGAGGTTGTCACTCTTGCTCAAAGGGACAAGAGATAAGAGCCTAAACACAAAAGAACTATTCTTGAGGATGTTTCCATTCCTATTGATGATGAATAGATTGTTGATTTAGATGAAACTCCTTTAAATCATAAAAGGAGGAAAGCTAACGTTGTTGATGAAGAAGTCATGGTTATCTCTGAATATTACACTAAAAGTTTTAGTAGATGCAGGGAAATCATAATGCTAGGTGATGATCTATAGGATGGTATTATTAATATAATTAAAAATTTCATTCGATAGTGATTGAAGAGGAATAATTTGGTTGAAAATGGTCTGACATTTCAATTTAATGGGAAGAATTTTTAGACCTACAACATGCCAAGAGAAATATCAAATTAGAAAGTCACACTACTTGCATGTTCACAACATAAATTTGGAAGTGTTCCAAATTTTCACATGGTCTCTTCAGTGGTTTTCATTGATGGGATGGAGCGATCTCATTAAAAAAATATGCTTTGATATTAACATTTTTTTTCCATAAGCAACCTCTTGAAAACAATTTGAACTTTAGGACACATCCCGTTCAACTCATTTCAAGGTTTTTACTCTTTCAGTTATCAATGCAAAACATTATTTATGGGTTATATTCCAGTTGCATTACTAAACCTTGTTTCCTAGTCTTGGTATAGAGCGTATGAACCGTTATGTTGGTCTTTCTCCTAGAGGACATTGTTTCCTAGTCCTAGTACATGGAATATGAGCCATTATGCTGGTCCTCTCCTAGAGGTTTTGATTGGGGATCACTTATGACATAGGCCTCTAATCCAAGAAGACCTTTGTGTCATTTCTTCTTTATAACTGCATTCTTTGGGTTGTCTAGACCTTGTGTCATTTCATAGTTTAATCACATTTTTTCCCAGCTATGGGTAGCTAATAGAATTCATTATTTATGTGGATAGTTTCTTCAATAGAGCCATTTCATATGGGGAATCACACCCACTCCAAGAAAAAGGCAAAATTTTTTGTGACACATAAAACAACAAGAATAATGTTTTGCGATACATATAGTGGTGGAAAATGTATAGTGTTATTCTTTTAAGTTTACAATGCAATTCATTTTACAATAGTGAATACTTGTCGGCACACAATACATTGTTTTACATAGTTGCATGAGAACCATTCTTAGGGTTGGAGAATGCATTTCCACTTGCTTGTGAAATTGGGAGGTGGAACAAAACATTTTGGATTGGGCTGGAGGGGTTATGTTTCAGGAGTTTTGCGGTGAGGTTGAGTTGCTTTTGAGGTTGTTTCCACCTCGTTCCCTATAGTCAAGAACCTTTATATGCCAATGGGTTAGGAACTACTACCAAACCACATGAATGCTGAGAAGGATGTTTTAATCATTTTCAGTACTATATCACTTGAATCCCTAAAACGTCATTTAATGAAAATTTAAATGAAAACATATGGGACCAGATGCTTGTTTTAGGCATGCTCTTCATTGATTTCCTTTTCATTGTTTAAACACAAGCACAATAAAAAAAGACTACTATGTTGGCTAACATGAAATGCATAGTTTGTCTCTCTTCCCAATGAAAATGCAATGTGAGTCATACATTGTTTATGTGATGAACAATCCATTCTCAATCACCATAGCTAGTTTTTTTTTTTATCTCTCATCAATGCTAGCATGCAATACATATATTATTTCACTTTGCAATGAGAATGCAATGCAATTCATGTGATGTTTATGCAATGGACAATCCATTTTCAAACACCATAGGTATTTTTTGATCTCTTATCAATGGTTACTTTCATTTTCCTTATTTTCCTTTATTTTTGCCAATTTTTTAATTGATGGTTACTTTATTTTTGTGACCATTGTGTAACCATTGACTTTTGTGATTTTTGAAATTGCAATATGGTTTGGTTGTGGATGGTCTAACGGTGTTTTCAATGTTTATTGAAAAGTGTTGCATGGTAGCGTAGTTCCTGACACCCGAGTTTTAAGTGGAAAATCCAATGGGATACATAGAACACGTGGGTTAATTAAATACTTTATGATTGTTGCTTTTGCACGTTTACAGAAAAGAAAAAAAGGAACATATTGTAGGAACTGAATCCAAATCGTTTGTCAAAACTAGCTCGATAACACTAATTGTCCGTTGTTTAATTGCACGAGAGTACTCAAAACCAATTGTGCAAAAGTACTCAACCTCCATCTCCAAGCTTTTGGAGGAAAATTTGTTGTAAAAATAGAAAAATTATTGAATTACTTCCTCGTGAAATCTGTTTAACATCCAAATTGCAAAAATCAGATTTGTCAAATATTCTTTTGTCAATGGACAGACAAGCAAGAAATGATTCAATTCAATCACTAAAACCATATAAAATACATAAAATTCAATTCTTATAAATTAAAAAATTAAAACTAATTTTATTATAAATATACTTTTAAATTGAAAATCCTCTCACAATACACAAACACCTAACTATATCCTTTATAATTGTAGAAGAAAAAGTGTTTATTGTTTTAAGAAAGGATTAATTCAATCACTAAAACCATATAAAATACATAAAATTCAATTCTTGTAAATTAAAAAATTAAAACTAATTTTATTATAAATATACTTTTAAATTAAAAATCCTCTCAAAATACACAAACACCTAACTATATCTTTTACAATTGTAGAAGAAAAGGCATTTATTGTTTCATGGTAAGTGTTGGGTATGTGTTATATTCTTTGCACGAGTAGTAGTGTCACATATTTTTCTGTCTAGAAAAATGTGTCACATATTTTTAGGTGTTTTTTTGGCACAAGGTTTTTGCTGATGATTTTCTATTTCCGGTTAAGGAATTAGGGTTGTGGACTAATCCAGGTCATTGGGTTAGGGTTTTGGATGCCGTTGGCTCCTATATGTATATTGTATTGTAAACATTGTAACACAATGAATAAATATAGAATATGTTGGTTTTCCGAGTTTGAGTTTCCAAGGGAAAAATCTATGTGTAATGTTTGTATTTGTCATTGTATCTTTTATGTTCTTTTACTGAAAATATATTTGCAATAATTATTGTACAAGGTTTAAATCTACAGTAAGTTCAAATTAATGTTGTATAAATTGACCTATATAATAAATTTAAATATTTATGCTTTCTAATTTTTTCAACATAAATAATATTATCATTACATAAACACCACTGAATATTATCATTACATGAACACCATTAAGAAGGGATTCCAACAATTAAATATTGAATGGACCATTTCTTTTGCTGAGATTTATTGTCTTTCAAGCTCCTTGCTTCTCGTTAGTGGATCGAAAAATTTTCATAGATGAAAGTGAGTGATATTCAAACCATTCCTCTAATCAATGGGGAATTTTGAACCTGTATATACTATATACCGAAGAGGATCTTGGTTGGTTTTCAATGGAAATATCTTGGTTGGTTTTCAATGGTAACGCTTGGATCTAATACGATAAGCGTGCTTTATCATAATACTTATTTCTCCATGGTATTTTTTTTAATTTCACTGTATCCACCTTCCACGATTATGGTATTTAATCCTAGAGGAGCCCAAGCCCATTTTAAGTGTTCTCTATATTTTTTTTAAAAAGTAGGAACTATACAACTTAAAGGCTTCCCAGCTAAGGCCACCAAGCATGAACTCCAAATTCCACTGAACTATAACCAAGGAGGAAGCCTTACACACTTTTCAAAAGTCAGTGCTATGAATTGTCATCTCAGATATTTACTTGGGTTTTCCAACAAATTGAAGAATGGTACCACTATACACATCATGGCAACACTGATTGTATAATAAATTCCAGTGTAAATTATAAGTTATGGAATATAGGAATAAAGACAAAAATATATATTATAGCGAACTGGTAGTATGATAATCATTGGCAAATAAAAAAACCTCTCAATACATATTATTATTACCTAATACAAACAAGGTTTGTATGATAATCATTTTACAAAATGCACTCTGCAAAGTGGGTTCTGTTGGAAACATCTTTCAGTCTCAAATTCTTGTTGTAAAGCAATTCCAAAACTGTAGGGATACAATAATTGTTGGACAGGTAGTTGGGAAAAGTGAAAATTTTAATTTTGCTAAGGTATCTAGCACTGAACTCTATATGCAGAATATGGAACAAGATTGAAATTCATGAACATATTTATGCAATTCAAATGAATACAACTCTCATAGATTTTCCAAAATAAACAGTGCATTAATATATCTAGGTATAAAAAACAATCATACTCATGGGAGAATTTGAAGCCATTGCACCTGTTGGACATTCACACCTTTTCAACGGTCAATTCCATTTGCTCACCTGTGACTACAATCAGGCAAATGCACTGAGGAAAAATACCCAATAAGCAAGATTAACTCCAGTTTAATAATTTTCTTTTCACAATAAGATGGACATATAATGACACGATTGAAGATAAAAAAAAAACAGAGACCTACAAACTGTCACTAAATTTTCATTTAGACTGGTAGTGACTGAAAGTTGTAAAATCGATGTATTATTACCTTAAATATATAAAAAAGAAGGGATTCATCACATTTATTAACCAACACAAGACGAGGGAAAGGTTTTCTCATATCTAAATGTGAATATTGATATGTTTTAGCCTGTTACAGAAAAAATTGACTGATTTTGRAATCTGCAASCTTATGAACTAGGTGTTGAGGTTGACATAACYAGCTTATGTARTTCTGGTAAAGCTAATATCCACTAAKAAATTCGTTGACATAACATGGGAGAAAAGACATATTGGGCTCACAAATTTATCCATGTCCAATATTCAATGTGGGKTTTTACATAATCCCATGGATCTAAACCTAAAGATATGGATCTAAACCTAAAGATTGATTGTAACCCTCATGTCAAGGCAATCGTTATTGGTGTTGCTCAATTGGATTTCATACGTCTTTCTTATGAGAAGGATGATCAATMTAATATGATGGAAGTCGTTGCTTATCTCTAACAACTCAAAAAAGTTGAAGATTGTTGTCCACATATAGATACACAAAAATAYAATAAACAGGACTTGTAGGGCCCACACTTTGAAGACATGGAAGGATGAAAGACAAATAGTTGTTTAATAGTCCAGGATGCTTGTGGATCAGAGAARCTATACCTCATTGGGGTTATGAGACATACATGTGTGGATTGTTTTCCAATAGTTTAGGGGAGATCTAGCCTTTAGAAGTTCAATATCATACCTTTACAAGGGTTACAAGATGTTTCAAGTGTCAATGATGTCCAATTATACTAGGAAACTTGGATCATAGGTAGTAGGTTATATTTTTTGACGAAATAAGGAGCAACTTGAAGGAGTCTTACTAGTCCAAGCATTGTTTTCAAAGACAAAGTCTCTAAAGAATGTTGTTGGCCCTTGACCAAGTTTTGGGGAAGTACTTGGTCATATTTGACCGTTTTTGGGACTTCGACAGCCTGTCGAAGACGAAGCGCCAAGCGAAGCAGATATTGCGGAAGCTAGACCCCCTTTTTGGGTCCTTTTTAGGGTTTTGGGATAATGTAATGGGAAAGGGATGTCGGCTCGTGGGTTTACCCACATTTAGGCCCACTTTTGTATATATAAATAGAATGATAGGCAATGTAAGAATAGATAGATGGGATTGCTTAGTGCAATCATTAGTACATCTATGTGATGTTGTATGAGTGCTCTGTGCGAACTGTGTAAGGCTTGCAAGGCTAAGTGCAAGATACTATAAGATTGTTATAGGAAGCTAGGTGTTGTAAACGCAAGGAAGAAGGATCTAGCGAGTTGCGCAGATCTTATGTCCTGTGTGAAGTAAGGGTTTTTAGTGGCTTTGTGTTGTATTTGATTGAAGACACTAATAAAGAAGAAGAATTGGTGGACGTAGCCCCAAGGTGGGGGTGAAGCACGTAAATTTGTGTGTGATACTTTGTGCTTCAGCTTGATGTGTTTATTTCTTCTTCTGCTAAGTGCCTTGATATATTTAGATAGATCTATTGATGCTTTGTGCTTCCTAGATGTATGTCAATAGTGGGATCTGACACATATGAGGATGCTTAGTGTTGAACTACTAGATCTGATCTGTTTTACTATGGCTAAGTGCTGAAATACCTTTGAACACTGCAATGCTCTGTGTTGTCTGCGAAGCATAATAAGAGTTGAACATTAATGACTGAACAATGCTAAGTGCTTTGTATGCGATATGATCACAGATCTGTGTCTCGGCTAAGGTTGTAGACACTTGAGTCTTGCAACCACCCCTGTCTCTACTTCGGGTGAGACTTCATCTGCTTCGCAGGTGTTGCCGAAAGGGCCAGTAGTTAGGGCTTTGTTGGTGCATTGTTGTAGCGTTGAACCCCGGGTCTGCCCCTGTGCCAACAAATGGTTCCGTTGCCGGGACCTGGAACTATGATTGTTGGGAACAAAGGAAGAGGAAGCTTTATGCAAAGATTCTTCCTGAAACTGTGGAAGCTCTGTGCATGGATTTGTGCCCTAGTGTGCAGTACTTTACTTGATCCAAGAAGATTTGTGCTAAAGAAAAGAAGGCCAGATCTAAAGAAGAGAAGCAAGATCCGAATGCTTCGTGCTCTAAAAGTGGAAATTTCTGAGAAAAGAGGTAAGATCTGTAAGCTCCATGCTTTGATAGAGGTAAGAATAATCAAAAGTTTTTAGATCTAGAAGCTTTGTGCTCTACAAAAGTAAAATAAGTGAAATTTTTTGTTTCTAGAGTATGGATATAGGTATGTTTGATAGATTATGTCCTAGCTTGAAAACTAGGGCATTAATAGATGAAAGAAAGTTTGATATGAATAGATCTCATAAGAATAATGATAGATATGTTATACCTATGCATAGAAAGAATGTTTCGACTAACAAATGGATGCAGGATCCTAGAAATATTTTTTTGCAGACTAGCTACCATGATCCTGGTGTGCAATACAGAAGAAGTTGGGGATCATTTAAGAGAAAGAGAGGATTAACCCTATGTTACAGTTGTAGAAAACCATACCATATAGCTAAGGAATGCTCTGGTGGGAAACCTAGTTGTCTCTGTTGCAAGGCTTTGGACCATGAGGTATTGGATTTACCTAAAATGATTGTTAAACTTGAAAGGATAAATCTGAATCAAGAAAACCATAAGGAAGATCGAGAAAAGGCAGAAACCCAACAAGAATCGAAGAAAATATTAATACAGATGGAAGAAATCCTGAGGGAACATCAATATGTCCGACTATCAGAGATCTTCAAAGAAAAGGAGAAGGTTGAAGCAAGAATAGGGGATTTTGACATTGATTGTGTTCTTGATGAAGAAACACAAGAAACATTATGCCAGAAAGAACTTGGGAAGCTATAGGGAAGCCTACCATGATTCCTTCAGTGGGAGGAATAAGACTATTCAAAGGAAAAATGATGAGGTTATGTGGAAAACTCGCTCAGATACCTATGACAGTCAATGGAACTTCGACAAAAGAAGATTTTGAGATTATCAAATTTATTGAGGACAGTGCCCCGTTTACTATGCTACTTCGAAAACCTTGGATTGAACGAGATCAAGCCAAGAAGAAGGAAGAAGAAAAGGTTTTAGAACAGCAGAGACATGAATTAGAAGATTTCATGACTAAAATGATTGCACAGTTGATAGAAGAACAGGAGAACAGATCAAATCTACTTAGTGCTAGAAGCTCAGATGCCAAAGCTGTAAGAGCATTAGAGGACTCAAAGAAGATTGGGGTGTCTGTATCAGACATAGACAAAATAGTAACCCTGAGTTGTGGGAGAAAACCTCAGCAGTGCGATGTAACTAGGCCTAAGGAAAATAAGAATCAGAACGAAAAAAGGTAGAATGAGTTGAAGATTACTGGAAAGAAGGCAGACCTCCTCATCTCAGCAGACCCCGCAGATATGTCTGGTATAGATAGCCCTGAAACTATGCCGGACACACCTGAACCGAGCAAGAAAAAGAAAGATGACGAAGTGCAAGATTTCCCTAGCACATCGACGAAGACTACATCGATCTCACTTGCGCAGGGAGGTGATGGTGAAGAACTATGTGGCACATAAGTCGAGCAAAATAGAGGGAAGTTACACAACCTAGAGACAAGGAGGATCCATCAAATAAAAGGAAGGTTACCCCGCCAAAACCTTCATCCAGGAAGAAATCTAAGGAAACCAGAACCAAGTTTGAGACTATTCTCACTGCAGATGACTTCGACTTCATAGTCGTTGCACTGAATGATACTTCGTTGGAGATCGCAGAAAAGAAAGAAGTGAAGTAGGAGGAGATATTCAGCAGAATCAAGGGCGAACTTCAAGAAGTGCAGCAAGCACTTCAGTCTAGCCGAGTAGTTTCTACTGTGCCCTTGGCAATCAGAACAGAAGGTACAAGCGATGAGCCTACCCAATTACATCAAATCACCAATAAAGTCGAAGATTGTCTTCGAAGAGCCCAAAAAGACTCAGCGCAAGCCACCCAGGCTTTGACACAAGTATAGAGCGCACTTGTAGAACAACAGAGTAAGGCAAAATGGGAAAATCTTGCCTTGCACGCAAAGTGGGGTGAAGAAAAAGCATAGTTACAGGCGAGTAAGGACCAGTTGTTAGCAGAGAAACTTGAAGTACATAAAATCGTTCACAAAGCACTTCGCTTTATGACGCTCATAGAAGTAAAAATTGAAGAATGTATCCCACAGCAAGTGGCACAAATTGAAGAAGTAATCCAACAACTTTAGCAACGTATCGTAGATCTGGAACTTCATACCATGCCCAAAACTCCTCAAGAAATAAGAGATCTAAGGGAGGCAACTGCTCACAACGCAGTTGGCCAATTAAAAACTTTTTCCTTGGAATGCAAGCAACTGAGCGCTAGGAGTTCCCAGACTTATGAGAACCTTACAGAGAATCCAGAAATGCAGGCATTAGAGGCACATCTCCAAGAAGCGAAGCAGCATGCAGATACGTTACAAACGCAGCTAAAGGCCTTGTCACTAGTCGAAAGAATGAAGAGGTCTCATGAGCAACGCACTGCCCAACAACAGGTACATGCGCTGCAAAGTAAAGCAATGGAAGTCTCCCAACGACTTCAACCAATTCAATAAAAGGCATGTCATATGTTCATTGAAATTGAAAGCCAAGGAATCGAGCTAGAACAAGTCGCCGTCACAATAGAACAGTGCCTAGAAGGGACGGTAAACGATGCAGTGATCTAGGAGCCCACTGAGCAAGAGGTTATCGCACTGTAGCAGGTCGAAGAAGCTCAAGCCAAGCTCGAGGCATTCGAAGCAGAATTGATCAGATCAGAGTGACTCGGGACAAGTCACAGGTGAGTGTTGGGGGCCTGTTGGCCCTTCACCAAGTTTTGAGGAAGCACTTGGTCATATTTGACCATTTTTGGGACTTCGACAGCCTGTCAAAGATGAAGCGCTAAGAGAAGAAGATATTGCGGAAGCTAGACCCCCTTTTTGGGTCCTTTTTAGGGTTTTGGGATAATGTAATGGGAAAGGGATGTCGGCCCATGGGTTTACCCACGTTTAGGCCCACTTTTGTATGTATAAATAGAAGGATAGGCAATGTAAGAATAGATAGATGGGATTTCTTAGTGAAATCAATAGTACATCTATGTGATGTTGTATGAGTGCTTTGTGAGAACTGTGTAAGGCTTGCAAGGTTAAGTGAAAGATATTGTAAGATTGTTGTAGGAAGCTAGGTGTTGCAAACGCAAGGAAGAAGGATCTAGCGAGTTGTGCAGATATTCTATCCTGTGTGAAGGGTTTTGAGTGGCTTTGTGCTGTCACTGATTGAAGACACTAATAAAGAAGAAGAGTTGGTGGACGTATCCCCAAGGTGGGGGTGAACTACATAAATCTGTGTATGATACTTTGTGCTTCATCTTGATGTGTTTATTTCTTCTTCTGCTAAGTGCCTTGATATATTTAGATAGATCTATTAATACTTTGTGCTTCCTAGATGTATGTCAATAGTGGGATATGGCACATATGAGGATGCCTAGTGTTGAACTACTAGATCTGATCTGTTTTACTGTGGCTAAGTGTTGAAATACCTTTGAACACTGCGATGCTCTGTGCTTTCTGTGAAGCATAATAAGAGTTTAACATTAATGATTGACCAATGCTAAGTGCTTTGTACGTGATATAATCACAGATCTGTGTCCCAACTAAGGTTGCAGACACTTGAGTCTTGCAACCACCCCTACCTCTACCTCGGGTGAGACTTCATCTGCTTCGCAGGTGTTGCCAAAAGGGTCGATAGTTAGGGCTTTGTTGGTGCGTTATTGTAGCATTGAACCCTGGGTTTGCCCCTATGCCAACAAATGTATGGTTTTATTTTTATTTGTGTCAATGTGTTTTTTCATTTCATGATTTTTGTTTTCAATGGTGTAAGCCTTAAGAGAGGGTTTTATATTATAAGGATTACATAATATTATCAATTTCTTAGTCATTGAGTTATTGTTGGATGATGGTTGAGATAATCACTCAACCACCTCCTCTTTAACAAGAAATACTTATATCTTATAACCATTTGCAAATCTCTATAAAAGAGGCATATGTTATTGTAATGTTGAGTTGAAGCTAATATTGAATATATTTTCCAAAGCCTTCGTATTCATTCTTCATTTTTTATCATTTGTATGTCATAGTTAATATTTATTATATCATGTAAACTAAAATGGTGCCCCTTGCTTTAAAATATTTATACTACAGAGTTGTCAAATGCAAAGGTCTCACTAAAATTAATGATATGCTTATTCTTGTTGGTGTTTGGACAACATCGGGAAGACATTCTCTAAAGATAATAATTAACAATATAATTATTATTGATTATTAAATATAGTATGTAATAAGTAAATGATAATAATAAGTAGTTATTGATTGTTCAAGGGACACATCCTTTCATGGATGGTCACCTTATGTATGGAACACTCATTATTGTAATAATATATCGAATATCTCTCATATCTCATATGAATGAAAACCAACATGGTATCATAGCAGGTCTGGGTTGACTCCCTCATGGGAGGGCCCAGGTAAATATGAAATTCACAATGGCAACGTTACTACTGTTCGCATCCGGGAAGAATCCGGTAGGCTGCAATGTCCTCCAGCTGAAGCACCTACCAACAACAACAAAGAGAATGAGTTCTTGTAGCCTCCCTACAGGGTTGGTAGTAGAGCAGCAATGAAGACGAGCAATATCAGGAGCAACAATGTCGCAGGTCAGAAGAAACAACCTTAGAGAGGCCTCGGCATGGCTCAGATTGAATGACTCATATTACTAGAGTAGAAGAAAAAGTTGTTTCAGGAAGAAACAACAACACTATTCGCTCCTACTCATCTGGCACCGTTGCAACCTTATGTCTATGGATGCAACAGAGTGTTTGAAAGGCATGGGAGAGGACTAGTGTTTTCTTTGTTGGACACCCACCATCGACAATCCTAACATTTGTCTGCATTTTCTTAGCAGAATGACCGGATGTTTAGTTTCCCGGTTCCGAGTTCTAATCCTAGGCAGAGTTTTTGCCAACTTGGTGTCCAATTGCCTTACTCTTTTCAAGTTCTCCAGAGGTAAAAACATTGTAGCATCTCAGAACCACTGTACGCGCTGCAATCATTCATGGTCGTCCCTGACGACGCCGACAATTGTAGTAACTATATCGTAGGAGAGATAATCCATGTGGAGGATGACTGTCGGTATAGAGTTTTAACATCTCATTGTTATCAACCTCACGACCATTTTTTTAATGCTAGCTGTAAGGAAGTTATGGCGGGGTGACTTAATGGAACTAAGGCCTGCAAGTTTCAGAAGGTTGCTGATACATGTCAATTTGCTGAGATGTGGCCGGAAATACTACCTTTGTGCATGTTTTTTATTCAAAGCGTTGGAGGTTCAATGGTTGGTGTTCCGCTCATAGCGAGAATTTCCTATTACAGTTAGGAATGCGTAGGTCTGAGCTTAAATTCTGCAAGGCTAGATTTTATTTGACGTGGGATTGGTTGATTGAGGTTTGTGTTTTCATGAAGAAAAACTGAAAATTGTCTAGGATCGAGTTCAACCATGGGTGCTCCTATTGACCCGACCATGGTTGTTTAGATGGGTCCTCTGCGTTCATTTCTGGTGAAGATGGGCCTTTCCAGTACATCGGATCACTCCTCAGTGGTTGCAATAACGTTGTTTATTACTCGCATTTTAATTGGGCATCTTTTAGAGGAGAATAGATGGATGAGTGAGTCCATTGCAACACTCATAATTGGATTGTACATCGGAGTAATAGTATTGCTATTTAGCCAAGGAAAAAGCTCACATATTATGTTATTCAAAGAGGAGTTGTTTTTTTTGTTTTTTTTATGTCCTTCCGCCCATAATATTTAATAGAGAATCACCAGTACATCATCTTTGTGATGCGCTGACTATTATGCCCTAGCTTGTGGAAAATATGGTATTTCTATGTGGAGCAATACCTCCAAAGATGGATCATGTGACATACTGGAATATCAATTGGGTACAATTGAAAGATGAAGTTTTTTTTTTTTATGTTGAGAAGAAGACTTGTGGCAAGAGGGTTCTCCCATAAAGAGGAAACAACTAGTGAGGCATGCATGACTACATTATATGTTCAGAACATAAGTCCTCATAAAAGTTTGAGGAACATGAACCACGAGAAGGCCTTCACCAGAGTGAAAGCATGAGGTTGAACACTTTAGGATATTTGGGTGTCCAATATACATTCATGTACCCAAGGAGAAAATGACCAAACTAGACCCTTCAAGCAGAAAGGGTACATTTGTGAGGTACAGTGAGTCTTCGAAGGAATATTGGATCTACATCCCTAGTCAGATACAAATTGACGTGAGAAGAGATGTTACCTTCAAGGAGGAGGTAGCCTTTAGAAAATCTATCGCACATGGAGACTGATAGTGAGAAACATGAAGAGATGGTACCTTCTCCCCCTCACCCTCCACTAGTTCAAAGGGAGACAATTGAGCCTATTGATCCCATTGATTCTATAGCTCCAATTGATGTTTCTAGAAATATTGTAGTAGGTAAGAAGAGACCCACATGGACTCGTCAGACTCTGTAGGAGGCAAAAAGACATGTAGCTCCTCGTGGTACCTTCCAAGAGAGTATGAGACCTCAAAGATATCCTTGCTATGCCGCAGCTATGAGTCACATCATTGATTATGAGCCTTCATGTTATGAGGAGGCATCTAGTATGGAGAGATGTCATGATGGAGGAGTATCAGTCCATCATGAAGAATGATGTGTGGTATATTGTTTTGAGACCTGAAAGGAAGTTTGTAGTGACTTCCAAATGGATCTATAAGATCAAACATACAACTGACGGAAGCATCGAGAAGCACAAAGCAAGTTTTGTTGCTAGAGGATTCTCTCATGTGGAGGGAATAGATTATGAGAAGACATTTGCTCATGTTGCTCGATACACTTCTATTCAAATGATTATTTCCCTCGCGGCATCCATGGGTTGGAAACTACATCAGATGGATGTGAAGAAAACCTTTCTCAATGGAGAGATTGGGGAAGAAATATACATCGAGCAGCGAGATGGTTTGGTCATACATGAGAAGCAGTCTCATGTGTATAGGTTGAAGAATGCCCTATATGGACTCAAGCAGGCACCTCAAGCTTGGTATGCAAGGATTGATGGAAACCTAATGAGTTTGGGCTTCATCAAAAGTGTTGTTGATCCCAACCTGTACTACAAAACTGTTAATGGTGAGGCCCTGATTTTGGTCCTCTACGTTGATGATTTATTCCTCACAGGTACATAGAGCTTTATTTTTTAATGCAAGTATGTGTTGGCCTCTGAGTTCGAGATGAAGGACCTTGGTATGATTCACTACTTCTTGGGACTAGCGGTGTGGCAAAGAACTGATGAGATCTTCCCAAGTCAGGGGAAGTACACAGTTGAGATATTGAAGAAGTTTGAGATACTGAACTTCAAGCCCGTGGCTATACCAAGGATGATGAATCTAAAGAAACTAAGTGTGTATTCTTCTGATTTTGACGAAATTGATCTGACTCTGTACAGATAGCTGATTGGATAATTGATGTATTTGGTTAACACCAAACCAAATATTTGCTATGCAGTGAGTGCACTTAGCCAGTTTATAAGTCAGTTGAGATAAACACACTAGATTGTTGTGAAACATGTGTTGAGATACTTGTGAGGCACAGTTCGACATGGTCTGAGATATACTTCTAGTGTTGATATGATATGGCAGGAATATATTGACTCTGATTGGGCAGGGAGCGCAGTGGATAGAAAGAGCAACTTTATGTGTTGCTTCACTTTGGGATCTTTCATGGTTTCCTGGAGTAGAAGAAAATGAGCTTCTGTGGCGTTGAGCACAACATAATCATAATACATTGCATTAAGTATGACAATCCGTGAAGCAGTGTGCTTCACAAGCTCCTTGTAGATCTATCTGAACATGTGCTAGATTCCACCATTATTCATTATGGTAACCAAAGTTGTGTGAAGATCTCTGATAATCCAGTGTTTCATTGCAAATCAAACCACATTGAGATCAAGTACCATTTCATCTGAGATATGGTGCAAAGGACATTGGGTTATAATCCCCACTGTACTTATTCCTTCTTGAATAAGTGTTCCATGTATCCCTTCTCGGATAAGTTTCCTCACAAATCAACTCAACTCAGAAAAACATAAGTGTCCTAAAAAAAGGACACTTATCCCTTCTCAGATAAGTGTCCTCACAGATCAACTCAACTCAGATAAGTGTCCTTTTTAAGAGCAGAAACCTTATAAAAACATGAACTTTAGATATTCTTTAGAATATCATAAACAATAACTCTTCCTTTCTCTTTAGGAAGGATTTCCTCTGACACAAGGGGGGGAACCTTAGAAAAAATGTTTATGATATTCTTTAAAATTCAACGGATGGTGGAATGCCAAGAATAGTGCCTATCCAATTGGGTGATGGAGTTGGGATCAACAATCAAGAGGGTTCAAAATGTATGGAATTAGTCATAATTAGGCTGCTATCAACATGCTCTAACCAAATGGATCTAGATCAATATGCAAAAATTAAAGGAGGGCTCTTCGAAAGATGCTCTTCACAACAACTACCATTAGAGAATTTTTTAGGTTTAGAATGGGCCTCATAAGGAAAATAATAAAATAAGAGTTATAAATTTTCATAGGGACATAAAGAAAACTATTTTTTTATTACCATATTTTTTACTGATCTCCTTATTGGTTTATGTAAATTTCAAGCAAATTCAATGAGTATCCACACTACATACTCTTAATAGACCCACTAAGAGATAAATTGAACATTTTTTTCATGTATTATAGTGTATTCATGGTTGGTATATTAAAAATATGTAGTGTGGGTATGCATTGGACACAAAATAAGAAGACTTCCTATTTTTGTCTACTTCATTTATGGTTTCATATGTGATTTCTTTTAATTATTCATGGTTGCATGTTCTTACCTCCTTGATTTCCATTAGATAATTTTTGAGGGAAAAAATGAGCCTCAAAACAAAAAAATGTGCTATTAACATCAACTTTAAAAGAGTCAATATGATTCAAATGATGATGTCAACCATAAAGGTAAATAATTTTGGAGGGAAAGAAAACAATAATAATAATAATTGTATTTTTTATTTATCTCCTTATAGGTTAACTTAAATATCAAGTGTAGGAACTCATTGAATAAAAAAATAATTATGATTTGATCCTTAAAGGGCTTACCCTTACATATTCCTAACCATGGTAACTCCACTAGAATACTTTCTAAAATACTAGAAGCTATATCAAGATCATTCTAAGTGAATTTATCGAGAGGAATCCAATTCTCTATATTTCATTCCAATATAGACTAAGAATCTTGAACCACTAATATGACCAAACAATCCAAAATATGGGGGAGTATGGTAAATTCCTTCATATTTTTTTTCAGAAATCGAAGGTTCTAAATACCATTTAGACAAATAACACAACCTTTTCTTCCATAATTTCTTCTTGGTAGATAGAGGATTCATGGGAGAATTCCTTCTTCGTGTATTTTGTATAATATCCTTTCCTACCTTGTATATAAGTATTTCTTCATTTTGACTAGATCCAAGTTGATTGTCTATAGATTTAAAACCCCAAGTGTGCCTATAAAGAGATAATATGAGTGTCTAAATTTGAAATTTGAGTAAACTTATTAGAAGATAAGTTGAAAATAAGATTAAAAAAAGTAGGTTTTTTCTTTACCTCCAAAACGATTTACCCTTATGGTTGACATCATCATCTTGAGTCCTTTTGGCTCTTTTAAAGTGGATGTTGATAGCACATTTTTTCAGGCTCATTTTTTACCTCAAATTTTCTCTAATGAAAGTCAATGAAATAATAATGTGCAACTATGAATAGTTAAGAAACAACCATAGATAAAACCATAAATGAATTAGCCAAAAATAGGAAGCCTTATGTAGATTTTAACCTTGTACAATTATTTACTGCAAACATATTTTCAATAATAAGAACAAAAAAGATACAATGGAAAATACACACATTACACAGAGATTTTCCCCTAGAAACCCAAACTGGGAAAACCAACATCTTCTATATTCATCATCTCATACATTGTTTACAATACACTATACATATAGGATCTCGTAGCATCCAAAAACCTAATACAATAACCTAGATTAGTAAACAACCCTAATTCCTTAACTAAAAATAGAAAATCATCGGCGAAAACCATGTGCCCAAAAATGGACGCAAAAAACCGTCAAAACGGACGCAAAAAAACCACCAAAAAAATTTCTAACCATGCAAAGAATATAACACATACCCAACATTCTCCCACTTGTTGTTTTCTTTGGAAACATGGGGTTACATGGTTATATAGTCAACAATCCAAGGCAGTAATTCCCATAGATCCTCTACACCAAGAGAACTTCTTAGTGCTCATAGATTTTGTTAATGAATCGACAACATTCTTCAAAGTGTCCACCTTCATCAACAACACCTTCTTTTCTTCAACCATGTCTCTCACAAAGTGATATTGAACATTAATATTTTTGTCTTTGAATGATAAGTCGGGTTCTTCACCAGAAAAATTGCACTCTAACTATCACAATATATCCTAACAGCTTGTTGTACCAACCCAATACCTGAACGCAATCTTTGTAACCATACTGCTTCCTTTCTTGCATGAGTGGCTGCCATGTATTCAAATTATGTAGTTGAGAGTGCCACTATAGACTGTCTTTTGCTCATCCAACTGATTTCTCCTCCAGACAGGTTAAACACATACCCACTTGTAGATCTTCTGTGATCCAAATATCTAGCCCAGTCTGCATCCACAAAGCCATGTATGTCCAACGCTCTGTCCAATCCTAGTCTTCCTTGGTGGCATAATCCATAGCTAGTAGTGCCACAAAAATACCTTAAAACCCTCTTTATTGTTGTCCAATGCTCATTTCGTAGTTTTGAAATATACCCACTCAAAGCTCCCACTGCATGTGCAATGTCTGGTCTAGTATAGACCATTGCATACGTCAAACTGCCAACCACACTCGCATATGGAACACGAAACATGTCCTCCTCTTCTTCATGTGTCTTGGGATACTCATCCATGGATAACTTTACACCTACAGGAATAACTTTACACCTACAGGAATAGGAACCTTGACCGGTTTACATTCATGCATATTAAACCTCTGCAATATGGTCTCGACATATTTTCTCTGATTTAACCAGAGTTTCCTATTTTCCCGATCTCTTTTAATTTCCATGCCCAAAATGAAATTTGCATCTCCAATATCCTTCATGTCAAATTTATAGGACAACTGAGTTTTCAGATCCTAGATAATCTCCTTGTTGTTTCCTTTTAGCAACATGCCATCCACATACAAGACCAAATAAATCAAATGATCACCAATTAATTTGAAATACACATAGTGATCCTCTTTGCTTCTTGTGAAGCCAAGTCCCAACATATAAGTATCAATTTTTTTATACCACATCCTTGGTGATTGCTTTAAACCATACAAGGATTTTTTCAGCTTGCATACCGACTCCTTCTTTCCCTTCACAACAAATCCTTTTGGTTTCTTCATGTATATTTCTTCTTCCATATCCCCATGTAGGAATTTTGTCTTCACATCCATCTGTTCTACTTCAAAATCAAATGCAACAACAATAGATAACATAAATATAATAAAATTTTACTTAGCAACAGGAGAAAAAATATCACCAAGATCAATTCCCTCGACTTGGGAATGACCCTTTCCTACTAACCGAGACTTGTATTTCTCCACTTTGCCTTCTGCATTTAGCTTCTTTTTAAATACTCATTTGCTTCCAATAAGATTTCTTCCAGTCGAAAACTCCACTATATCCCAAGCCTCATTCTTATCCAAGGCTTCCATTTCTTCAACCATGGCATTTTTCCAAAGTTTTCCATCCTCTAAATCCACTTCTTGCCTAATAGTTCTAGGATCATCATCAGTAATAGACAAAGAAAAATTTGAACGAAAATCAGGTAGAGTATACCTTTCTAGTAGCATTTTTCCCCAAACCTCTCTCCTCAATACTAGAATATGAGGATCTTCTTCTTCTTATTCTTGTTCTTTTGTAGAGTCTAATTCATCATCATTTGAATCAAACTCTATTTTCTTTGGTTCTTCCTTACTTGGTAGGACTTCCTATTTGACAACATCTTTCATTTCTCTAAATACCACATCTCGTTTATACACAAACTTCTTATTTTTTGGGTTCCAAATCTTATAACCTTTGAGACAATATTTATACCCATTAAAGATATACTTTTCAACCTTCTCATCTATATTACTCTTATTTTCCTTTGGAACATGAACATAGGCCTCGCGACCAAATACCTTGAGATGTGTGAGAGGGGATTTCTTACTAGTCCATACCTCGTGGAATATTTTCATCCAGTACTGATGAGGGTGATCGATTGACCATGCAACATGCAGTACCCATTACCTCTACCCAAAATTCTTTCCCTAACCCAACATCACTAAGAATGCACCTTGTTTTTTTCCATCAGAGTCTTGTTCATCCTTTCTGCAACTCCATTTTGTTGAGGTGTATATGGAGTAGTATTCTACCTTTCTATACCACACTTCTTACAGAACTCTTCAAATCCATTCCCATAGAACTCTCCACCATTATCTATCCTCAACACCTTAATTATTTTCTCTATTTGATTCTCAACAAGAGCCTTAAACTCTTTAAACCTGTCAAATACTTCAAATTTATTCTTGAGGAAATATATACAAGTATTCCTCTAGAATTCATATATAAATGAGACATAGTACACATAGTTTCCCAATGATGGAACCAACAAAGGTTCAAACACATCATTGTGCACTAGTTGTAAAATTCCCTCTACCCTCGTTACACCAGAGGGGAATCTTACTCTATTTTTCTTCCCATATACACAATGTTTACAGAAATAAAAATCCAAAGAGAAGTTAGACATACCTTCAACCATACCTTTACTGTGTAGTAGTCGAAAACCCTTCTCTCTGATATGCCCCAATATTTGATGCCACAACATAGCCTTTTCTCCAGAGATTGTAGGATTTATTTCTTCTTCAACTCTAATATCAAGAACAATGGAACTATTCCACACATCACTAATAGTCATTCCTTACAGCTTATAGATATTTCCAATCCAAGTTGCCTTCAGCAACACCATTTCTCCTTGAACCATTCTGCAGGTTTCTTTTTCAAATACTATTTATACCCCTTCATTGTCCATTTTTCTTACAAAAATCAAATTTCTAGCCAATCATGGGATGTGAAGAACACCAGGAAGTGTTATAATCCTTCCATATATGAGCCTCAACTTGAATTTTCCTCGTCCTATGATTTTAGATGTCGATCTTCACCTAGGAAAACATGACCTCCATCATACCTTTAGTATTTACAGAACCACTCCCTATGGGGAGTCATATGAAAGGATGCACCTAAGTCAACCATCCATGCCTCATGATCTGCATGTTTTCGTAAAGAAGCCAAGTACACATCCCCTCCTTCTTTCTTGGAGGTATTTTCTTATGTAGAAGGAGCATCTTTATATCCCTTCACTCTCTCAATGCTTCTAGATCTACATTTCTTCTTGCAGTGCCCTTCTTTTCCACATCTCCAACATACCTTTACAAAATTTCTAGGAGATTTAGATCTACCCTTAGATTTAGATCTCCCACTTGAGGACTTAGATCTATTTCTTTCCTTGGAGAATCCTCTTGCAAATAATGCATTTGTGCTATGTCCTTCCATGTTCTTTTGTCTCATCTCCTCTGAAAACAAGGATGAGACCACATCATCGAAACTCAAGGTAGTTGTATTACTACCTATGGCCACAACCAAACTATCCCACGATTTTGGTAAAGAGCACAATGAACTGATACACTTATCTTCATCTAAAATTTTAATCTCAATGGATAATAACTGACTTACCACAGTATTGAAGGTGTTCAGATGCCTTGTCACCGACTCTCCATCTCTCATCCTCGGGTTATAAAACTTCTTCTGTGGGGAAAAATTGTTTACTGGGGACTTATATTGATACAAAGTCGCCAACTTATCCCATAATGCCTTTGTTGTAGCTTCCCCTAACACATTCAATAATATTGAATCTGAGAGACACAATCAGATTGTGCTCTTCACCTTTTGATCCAACTTTTTTTAGTCACCTATTGATGCTCCTATAGGTGTAGTACCTAGATCCACCGTGATCCACTGATATTTTTTTCCCAAAATATCTTCCATCTTGAGCTTCCACAACTCAAAACTTTTCCCATTAAATTTATCAATCTCTATTTTTGAACTACTCGTGATTTCTTTTCACCTGAAGAATCAATATTAAATATCTCCCACTGTAATAAGGCTTATCACAATCTTGAGCCAAACCCCCAACCATAAAGGCATCCCCCTAAAGCCAATAATTGCTCTGATACCAAATGTATATTTTAACCTTGTACAATTATTTATTGTAAACATATTTTCAATAATAAGAACAGAAAATATACAATGGCAAATACACACATTACACAAAGATTTTTCTCCTGGAAACCCAAACCAGGAAAACCAACATCTTCTATATTCATCATCTCATACATTGTTTACAAAAAAATATACATATAGGATCCCATAGCATCCAAAACCCTAATCCAATAACCCAGATTAGTCAACAACCCTAATTCCTTAACCAAAAATAGAAAACCATCGGCAAAAACCATGTGCCGAAAAATTGCCCAAAAACGGACGCAAAAAGCCGCCAAAAACAATTCTAGCCATGCAAATAATATAAAATATACCCAACACCTTCTTTATTGAAATAACAACCAACAATACAACATTGTTCAAGTGAGATTTAGTCACAAGATAAAGAGGGCATGAATGTGCCACATTTAACCTTCAATCATAGCTAGGTTATCCTTCAAAATAGAGAGAACATCCCTAATTGATACTTTACATTTGAAAATGTTATTCAATGAACATAATTGTTACATCAAGACGAAAAGAGAGTTTCACCTTGACCCTAACATCTTCTTGTTGGAGTAAACTTATCCTTGAGTTAAATATTATACCAACAAATTTGTATTAGTAATTTCTCATGATCAAATCAACTCAGGAAAAATAAAGAAAGATGAATAACCTCAAATTGAAACTCCTCTTAACTTTTTCCTCCCAAAAAATCTTCAACTAAACTTCGAGGGGAACACCCACATTTACAACCATTCTTGTAGTAAATGAAATTCTTTGCTATTTATAGGATTCTACCTCAAACAAGACCTAATTAGGGTGCTCCTCCATACGACCCCTTAGGTTTGACCAATATTCAACATGACCTGTGGAGGATCCTAATACTAGGATGCACCTCCCAAGGATTCTCTAAACCCCAATGCACCCCTTTTCTCTCCTCAAGAGCACTCCAACAATAATGATTCTATTATTTCTCTGAGATTTTACTTATACTTGTTTTTTGCATTAGGTCCAGGATGATGTAAACATAACTTAAAGTTATATTTTATTATGACATTAGGTTAGGGCCAACCTAAACATAGCTCAACGTTATATTTATTAATTGAGATTTCTTCATTTGGAGTGCCTACTATTGATGCCAACCTCTCAATAACTTAATTTCAATGCTCAAATTTATGTTTGAATCATATTTTCCTCTTTCTTTCTTTCTTTCTTTCTTTAAATCTTCTTTATGTTTGAGCCCAAAATGCCAAAGAGAACATATAAATAAATCCTATTCCTCATGAACATCAAGCTTATTCTCCCTACCCTACTTTAGTATGCTTCTCAAAATTAGGAGAAGACAACCCATGAGTAATCAACAATGCATGGGAGAAATTTGCATTCGAAGAGGATTGCAAATCATTTTGTAAATTTTCAATTACCTCTTCCTTCTTACCAAATTCATCCACAAGTTTTTGATAGGCAAGATCCAAGATTTCTTTCATCTCATTAATACAAGTTCAATTATCAACTTTTTAATCTAAAATATTTTTACAGCGAAGATCAAAAGTTTCTTACATCTTATTAATACAATAAGTTCAACTATCAACTTGTTCATCCATGATTTTTTGATAAGTAAGATCCAAGTTTTCTTCCATGATAGGTCCAACTATCAACTTGTTCATTGTACAAAAACCAACAATGAGAATATAATTTATTTGAAATCTATGATGTAAGTTGTGAATACCATCCATTAATTGATCTTTAGTACATCTTAATTCACTTACTTCTTTGACAAGGTTGTGTTTGAGATCACATAGATTTATGATGGAAGTGACATTTTCACTATTTTTTAACACGAGGGATTATGATCATTATTTATGTCTTGATACTTGTCAAAGAGTCATGTATTATCATCATGAACTAAAACCATATCTTCATGACTCTCCGTAACAAAGTCATGCAAGGTATTGACCTCTTCATGAAGCTACAATAAAATATTCTTCCCTTGAAGCTTGACATTGGTTTCTTGCGGTGAATTAATTTAACATGATTCTTATCATTACCATCCTTCAAGGAAGAAACTTAATCATGAATTATATCATTAGAAATTTGTAAAGCTATATTCTTCTCATGACATTTTTGGAGAATTTTGCTTGCTCAAATATAATTTCTTCTTCCTCGTCAAAATTAGCCACAATGAAAGTATGTTAAGAAGAAATACGCTATGCAATTCTCAATGTGACAAGCTCGAATTACACATATTTTCACAAGGCACACATGGTGTAAGACCCCACACAAATAAAGAAAGARMGAGCATTTTACCTCTCAACTAAAGGTTATACAACATGTGTAAATAAAATGACYTTTAATATATAATCTTTATTTATAAAATTGTTTTCTTTTTATCTTCACTTCATTATCAATTTTTTAAATTTATTTTCTCTYCAAAGTATTTATTTATAAAWTTACAATTTATTTATAAAATAATAAAATATAATATTTATAAAATGACAAAAATTGTCTTWATAAAAGAGTAGGTAAAGGGTTGATTTCCCCTCACCACTCAAGATCCCTAACCAAGTCCCTTAAGAGAGATACTTTACATAAATAGACAAATAGTCTATTTTAAGTCTTCAACCTTAAACTCAAATAAATAAATAATCAAACAAATTGTAACTTATTCTATTGTAGTTGGATCCATTCACCACCCTAATGGGTTTGCAATTTTTTTTATTTCTAATCATGGAAGTGAATAGCATGTACCTCTATGATATAAGGTTTGGGAATTCATGATTTTGGTCGCTCATTGTGGATTTGTACTCTCAACCATAATCATGTTGATGGAATGTGAAACAATTAAAACACGCTAAAAACAATATAGAAAAAATACACAACAATAGATGTTGTATGAGTTATAAGATAAAATATTGTTCCACATACAACTTTAACTAGTGTCTTTAACTAATGTCTCGTTTTTTTTAAATTATGTATCTCAAATTGTGATTTTTATGAAAGGAATTAATCCAAATACAACTTTATCCACTTTATTTAAAGAAACAATCTATTAGGACCTCAGCTTAGGGTTCCATTTGCAATGGCACGATGGAGTGCACGCCGAACATACTTGGCAAGTTACATAATGAGTCCACATATTTCGGTAACCTTGGTGACCAACTCACAGTGATGCGTGAGATGCTTGGGATGATGTATTAGCCTATAGGCTAGGAGGACCAAGGATGTCTTGTCGAGTAGGATGGATGATCGATCAATGAGGTGTTGCATAGTGGGCTTCGACAAAGGATGGTGTGACTTAGCAATGTGGTAGATTGTGCATGTTGTCCATGGAAAGGATACATCGATCATATGTTCATCAAAAATATGTGAATTCCTTGTGGAGTAGGAACATTATCTTTGGTGACCATCATGTGTAGCTTAGATGGATGATAGCACAATTGCACATTGGGAAGTCGATTTTTCAAGTATGATTGGCTTGGGGGAGGCGATAGTAGGTTTCCCATGGTTGGGTGGCGATAGTGCAACATCTCCTATGGAAAAATCGACACTCAAACTTCTGCGTGATTAAGGATTCCTTGCTTGGGTTTAGCCAATATATATCGGTTAGGCAAATCCTGGGTGATATGAGCAATTTTTGGTCATGCCCAACTTGCGAGGTCACCTTGATACCATGTAGTGACTATACTTCTTGAGTGGTATGTGAAGCTTGAGAGAAATGAAATGTCGAGCCCTATGATAACTGGTATCAAAGCTACGTTTGAATGTGGGAATTGTGGAAGTATCTCTTCACCACCAACACCCCTTTCATCGGATGAGATAATGGACTCATGTTGACGAGGGAATTAATGAATTCTAAGTGGGGGAGAATTTCAGGACCCCAACTTGAGGCTTCATTGGCAATGGCACGACAGATGGCACACCAACCATACTTGGCAAGTTGCATAGTGAATCTATATATTTTGGTATCTTTGGTGGCCAACTCACGATGATGTGTGAGACAATTAGGAAAGTGTAGTAGCGTATAGGCTAGGAGGACAAAGGATGTCTTGTCAAGTAGGATGGATAATTGATCAGTGAGGTGTTTCATAATGAACTTCATGGAGGATGGTGTGACTTGGAAATGTGTTAGATTGTTTGTTTTGTCCATGGAAATGTGACAACAATGATATGCATGTCGAAGATATGTGAATTCCTTATGGAGTAGGAACATGATCTCTGGTAAACATCTCATGTAGGATTAGATGGACGACATCATGATTGCACATTGGGAATTGGTTGTTCAAGTAAGATTTTCTTAGGAGACGTGATAGTAGGTTGCATATGGTAGGGTGGAAATGGTGTAACATCACCTATGGTGAAATGAGCACTCAAACTTCTGCATGATTAAGAATGTCTGGCTTGGGTTCAACCAGGACATGTTGGTTAGGTGTATTTTGGGTGATACGAGCGAGTTGATGGTGATACCTAACTCACGAGGTCAATTCGGTGTTGCACAACGACTAGAATTATTGAGTGGTATGGGATGCTCAAGTGGAACGAAATGTCTAGTCCTCTGACACAATATTTCTTACAAAGTATATGTCTTAAATATCATAATTCCTTCTCAAGTGATTAATGGCATGATGGTACCCTATTCTGAAAGAGGATACATAACTATATGAGTAAGATTCAACAAAGTCCATGATGTTATTCCCAATGATATGGAGCACATAAAAACACCTAACATATATTATATATATTTCATCATTACTAGTGGCTTAGTAAGATTATAATTATATTATATTATTAATATTGTTAATCATTAGAAGTTTTGTAAGGGTAGGGATTATTTTGATCCAGAAGGACAAAAGACATTGATTTTTTGTGGGACTTAGGATACATCAATAATAATTAAGTGGAAGTTTTTGCTATATGCCATAGACTCAAAATGTTAATGGAGCAACAATCTGTTAATGGAGAGGTGAACTATAATGAAAATATAGGGATGGTTTTGATTGAAGGGGAGTTATTGTTAAGACATCACTACAAGACCAAAAGAGTGGCCATAACTATCCCATGAGATAGGATCTAGTATGAACAAATTTATTTAAAAAAAAAAAAAAAAAATTCAAGTGGGGTCTCACCCCCCTCCATTTTTCAAATCGAACCTAAAAAAAGTAGATGGAGGATTAAATGTTCTTTACATTCCATCCCACTTTCTCATCCTCACATGGTGGAATATTCCATGAGAGGTATTGTGGCCTTGATTTTTCCTATGTGCAAGACATAATGAACATTCTTGGTATTATTGCCAATCATTTTTGGCTTTTAATTCAATTATGGAATAGGGGTTTAGGTGTGCATGAGGAAGGGGTTTAGTAATTCTCCTCATTCTTTGTTTCTAGGGCTAAGTTGGCACATCATTTGGAGTTTTTCACTCTATTGGATACCCTAGCTTCAGAAACCTAATTGGATCTGTTATCACAGGATTTGTACTTATGCCAAAGCCCCAACACAAGTGCCCAAATCTGTGTAACTACAGGGTAACCTCCCACGGTCACCTTAGTAGGCGATCCCCACATTTTAGGGATAGATGAGGTCTACCCTAGGGGAGGCATCCCCGGTAACCTAAAGAGATGGGAAAACTAAAGTACTTGTCAAGATATACTCCCTCTCACTGGTTACCTAAGTCAATGTGTATATGTCTGGGAAATTGAGGTAAATATTTCTGGTACCTTCCTAGAACAAGAACAATACAACATGTGTGTGTGTGTGTGTGTGTGTGTGTGTGTGTGTGTGTGTGTGTGAAAATTCAAAGTAACAATATGATAATAATACCTCAAAAGATAGTAGATAATACAATTATATGGTGGATGAAGCAAAATTGCAACTAGATGACAGTTTATAACAGACAAAAGTAATTTATAACAACCACAAGAATTAGTGCTCAAAATTGCAAGAAAGGACAGTAGAAATTAAGCATATATCAAGTAGATTATTTAGAAATTGTCACAAGAAATTTCTCAGTTAGTTAGCTATGATTTAAGTTAGTGTATGCAGTAAATTATTATGAATTAGGATGGTTGTAGCAATGTTTTTCAACAACAATAAGTTAGTTAGTGATTTTAGCTAAGCTAAGGTTAGGACAAGTTAGTAAAAGCTTCAACGAATAGAGTATAAGAGTTGTTTGATCAATTCCTTCAAAAATAGGAAGTAGACAAGTGCATTTTGGGCTTATGGAGTCAATTATAGCAGTAGAAAACACTTGGAGAAATGAATGATAATAGTGTCCAAGGAATAAGAATGAAACCTTGAGGAGTAACACCTTAAGTCCTCAAGCATTCAAGTCTCAGAGATGAATTTCACTAGAGAGTAAGCACTTTTAGGCCCTAGTGAATCCTTCTCTCCCTAGATTATTGGAATATATATTTGCAACAAGAACAAGACTTCTAAAGTGGTATCACTTTAGGGCTTTAGAAGCCTATCCTAGACAATATATCCTTGACAATTTAACAAATGGAAGAACTAGAGAGAGAAAGAAGCACTTTATGTTTCTCTCCTTTGGTTTTAAGCAAGAAATTTCATAATCTTAAATATGAAGAAGTAAAATTACCACAAAGCATTCATTACATAAACAAATTGCAGATTTTTTACTTACTTCACCAAGAATAATCAAGCACAAACCCTAGTTGAAGAATTTCCACCACCAAAAAATAGCCAAGAGACGTCACAAAATAGATTCTCCAAGAGGTGTGCACTAGTTCAAGAGACCGATATTCCAAGTGTAGTGAAAATTTAAGTCCTACTATCTTATGAGAGGAAGAGTTATGTCAAAATGAATGAAATTGAGGTGTGTTTATACCACCTTTTTGCCTAAAAATGTCAATTTAAAAATACAATTGGACCAACCTTAATAATTTTCCCTTTTAATTTACAAATTAATAAAATTACATC
>ML792429.1:24728-50081 GCA_009831015.1 Picea engelmannii | reverse complement strand
TCAATTATAGAAGTAGAAAACACTTGGAGAAATGAATGATAATATTGTCCAAGGAATAAGAGATGAAACCTTGAGGAGTAGCACCTTAAGTCCTCAAGAATCCAAGTCTCAAAGATGAATTTCACTAGAGAGTAAGCACTTTTAGGCCCTAGTGAATCCTTCTCTCCTTGGATTCTTGGAATATATATTTGCAACAAGAACAAGAATTCTAAAGTGGTTTTAGGGCTTTAGAATCCTATCCTAGACAAGATATCCTTGAAAACTTAAGAAGTGGAAAAACTAGAGAGAGAAAGAAGCAGTTTATGTTGCTCTCCTAGGGTTTTAAGCAAGCAATTTCATAATATTAAAGTAAAATTACGACAAATCATTCATTACATAAACAAACTTCATACTTTTTACTTATTTCACCAAGAATAATCAAGCACAAACCCTATTTGAATACTTTCCGCCACCAAAAAATAGCCAAGAGACATCACAAAATAGCTTCTCCAAGAGGTGCATACTATTTCAAGAGACCAATAGCCCAAGTGTAGTGAAAATTCTAGTCCTATTCTCTTATGAGAGGAAGCATTATGTCAAAATGAATGAAATTGAGGTGAACTTATACCAACTTTTTTCCTTAAAATGTCAATTTAAAAATATAACTCGACCAACCTTAAGAATTTTCCCTTTTAATTTACAAATTAATAAAATTACATCAAATATCCCTTAAAAGGGTGGTGTCATGTCCTTCTTGGGTGACGTTAGGCTCCACGAAGGTGACGTTGAGGATTCTCAGTGGAACATTGGGCCTTCAAAAGCCAATAACCATCTCACACATGCCAAAACATTATGCTAAATCCTCCTTCCCAAGATGTGATCCAATCAAACCCTAGCCTTCTCCATGGTGACGTCGAGGGCTAGGTGAGTGATGTCCAAGCCTCCAAAGGCTAGCATCCAAGAAGACAGAGGCGAGAGCTCATATTCTAGTCCAGCCAAAGTCACTCCAAAGGAAACGGCCTCCTTCTTCAAGGTGCAAATGGTGATCACAATCCATCCCCAAACATGGGGTCTCTGCATCCATCCTTGGGCTCTAAAGCCTTCATGAAGATTTGAACAAAGTCATCTCCTCATGAATACATGTCCACCAGGAAAGGTCTTGCAAAGGAAAATAGATACGCTCTCCAAGGGTCCACAAGTCACAAGGATCATGCAAAGTAATCCATATATAATAATAAAACCACCCAAACATGTGCATCAAACTCCCCATTTTCAAACTAAACAAATGCTCAAAGACCTTAAAATTTTTGCAAGGTTTAAGTATGGGAGGGGTGTGAAGGTGCCCCATTGGGTAAAACAATCCCCAAGTTAAGGAATGTTTCCCAAGGAAGACCAATCTAGGTTATGTGATGAGTATGATATGGAATGATTAATACTTATGGGCATGGGATTCATGACATAAAAGAGTTCATATTGTCTCATTTATGGGTGCCTTTGTAGAGGGTGTGTTTCCCTTCATCCACGATGCAACATTTTTCCAAGCCCATTATTTGTCGTTAATTAATTAAATTCCAAAACAATTGGTTACTATAAGACATGGAAATAAAATTTTAGCACAAGTCACTTGAATCTTAGGTACACCGAGTGCCATATGCATGGAAATAAAAATACACCGCATAAATGAACCTCGTCGACAAGTGGGACATCTACATAATGTGAGTTTTCTTTTGCAGGTCTTTCAATTTTTTACGAGAAACATTTCATTTTTCTCAAGACCTATTGGGTGATCATTTGGAAGGTTATGATTGGATTTTATCTTTTTCCAGCTAAATTCCCTTCGGTGCCTTTAGCCCCTTCTTTCCGTGAAATGAGGTACAATCCCTTCTTGGGTCAGTGAAACCCAAAGATCCAAAATATGAGGAAATGGAGGGAAATTATGGTGAAAGGTTGTAAGTATGGACAAGAATGGTACGATAACCCTTCAAGGAATTCCCTAGTAGCACCCTCTCCTCGAAGATGGCCAACTTACTAGGAAATAGTGACAACCACCAAGGTGAAACCAGGAAAAAGGTATAATTTCTAAGAAAAAGTTCTGTAATCGAGAAATGACTCTTTACAACATGTGTAAATAATTCGATTATTAAAATTACACTTACCATGAAATTGGACTTTTTACCTCGTGAAGAAAGATATGATTTCCACTAGGGTTAGGACAATGTGATGCACGTTTCTCTGTTGGTGATGTATGATGATGCATCAATGAATAGGAGAGGCCCTCTAGGGCCATGCTAGTCAATCTCGTTCTCAGTACTCCATTTCTACAACCTGTGGGCCTCGAGACATGATCTCCTTAGTTATCCCTAACCATGGGGGGTAATAGGATCCTTGGAACAAAGAAAGATTGACTATGGTGACCAAAGGGGTGCTAGGGATTATTGTCATTGTTGCATGTTTAGTAAAATTTGTGCGATAAATAATTGTCTCCAATAGTGTGAGAAGGACATGGCTCAGACCCACAATAATGTGACATACTCAACCTTGGACTGGGAGAACTGGAAGATTATATCTAAAGAATAAGATTTGAAACCTAACAAGGCTAGGGACCCATTTTTCATTAACATTGGTAAACATCTCTTAGGATTACGAGAATAGGAAAATGAATCTCGTGAGACATTCCAATTCTCCATATGAAACACTGGGAACTTGTCTCCTCTTTGGGAACCATGAATGCCCTGGTAGCATGCATTTCAATCCATATCAACCTAAATCTAGAGGAGTGCCTCTCTCATTCTCTCAACCTCTCTGATCGTTTGCATCTAGCCTTCCTGAAGACTCTATTTTTGTTGTTGAATAAGATTTTTCAACATCCTAGAAGGATTTTGTTGGTGACCCTTATTGAAGATGGTAAACACATCTTAGGCTTCAATATTGGGAAAATGAATATCAGGCTACTATTTCCATAAAGCATTGAGATATGGACCCTTCAAAATATTGGAGAAGGTAGAAAACAATGCTTATAGACTCAATATTCTACCTTATATGTGCATTTATTCAATAGTAAATGTAGAAAAACTAAAACACTATGAACTATCCATGCTCAATGAGGTTGAAGAGGGCCAACTCTTATCTCCCATTGAATATTTAGCACTATATGCACATACATAATTTCCAGAGGATATAATTTTGCATAATAATATTAAAATTAATAGAAGGGGTCAACAAGAACTTTGGCACATGAGATTGAAGGGTCATCTACCAACAAAATACAAATGGTACTTCGGGAAAAAAGCCGAGGAAGTGTTTCCTCGTCTCCTACAAAACTAAAGTTGTTGGAGAACAAAATCTTCCCAAAATAGAAAGGTTTGATCCAAAATGGATCTGCATAAATATCATAAGAATTATTGATGCTCTAGAATGGGGAGATTAGTATTTGGGGATCTTAGAGACGATCTTAATTTTTTCATATTTCAAAACATCAAATTTTGGTGCATTTTGTTTTCCCTAACATGGTTTAGGGTTTCCAAAGGCTTATCTAATCCTTGACAAAAATTGTTCCTCTCATCAAGATCTTTCCAACGATATATCCTATGCCTAACATAAAGTTCATATGAGAAAGCTTGGGCCTCAACAAGGTAACAATCCAAATGTTCCCTACATGTCCAAGTGATGACCATTTCAATGCACCATAATTCAAATACAAGGAGTTGGAATCGTGTATAAATGCACTAGAGACTTCTAGAAACATCATGAGGTTCCAAGAGGGTTTTTAAACTTTAAACCTAACCTTAACGTTAATTATAGCTATCCAAAACCTAGTAGAAGGAGGGAAGAAGGTTCACTTTTTCACTAGCCACGCACTATTACATAGTATGAGCAAGATTTTGGATGATATGCTAACAAAGAAAAGAGTTAGAAATATATTATAGAGGATTGTAGAAGAACCTAGTGTCTCATACCTTCACAAACAAAATGCATTTCAATGACAAACAACAATTTGGGGGGAAAGAAAAGAAATTATTTATCATCCAATGAAAAAGACATTAAAACAACTAAATATCACTTGGAAGAAGCTTACAAAAGTGGTCTCCAAACCTTCTCTATGGGAAGGTCCTTTGAATCCTACAATTCAATCTCTCTAACAATGAAACAAAACATGCAACACTTCCATATATGCAATGGCGCTTTATAGGAGAAAAGGCAACATGAGTGTAAGGAAACATAAGAAATTATGAGTGGAACAAATGGTCTTCTCACTCTGGAAAAATATAAACAATGTAATATTCACACTAAGGAGCTATGTAAAATGTATGGAGGCTTGTATTTATAGGCTACAGTTGGGATGGAATGTGAACCAATTCCAATGTGAATGCTTGAGATTCAGTCATGGCTAAGTACTATCCTACATTGATCCTCTAATCATTTTAGGTGATTATGGGCATTGATGTGCCATAAAAATGTATAAATTACATAGCTACAAATATCACATGGATATGTATCAAAATAATCCCAGCATCATCACACAACTAATAAAGGAAAGTTTGTGTGATCCATTTGATGGACAACCTGGAGTTTGACTTAGATTTGAGATGTGCAATGGGTGTAACACCCCAGTTTTGATCCCCAATGTAGCATTGCATGTTTGTCAATATTATGAATGGACAAGGGCAAAGCGACGTAATTATATGTAAACTTTATACATTGAAAATAATAAAAGTGAAATACACCACCTGTTGTACATGGATAAGGATCATATTAATAGGGGGCTATGATTCCACAAGAGAGGGTGCTTAATCAAGGTTTTGAGGAGTTTGTATATGCCTTGATTCTTAAGCCACCTTCATTACTCAATTTCTCATTGATCCATTTATCCATTTAACTTATTAAGCACTAAAATCATTGAATTCATGTAAGGGGTTGAGTGGGAAGTCATCCCACTCATTTATGACAACAAGGATTGAGTGTAATCGTTCTTGGGGGGGAAGTAAGAGGGAAGCATGCATGGGAAAAGAGGAAATTCGAGTAGTTAGCAAGGGAAGTTTGAGATAGTTAGCAAGGAGGGAGGAAAATGAAAGAAGAGTGTCGTAGAAGAGTGGCCACCCATAGTGGGTATTGAAGATAGCTTGTTGAAGTTGGAAATTATGTTGAGAATGAGGAATTTATGTCTGTGAGAGATTTTATGTTGAGAAAATTACCCAAGAGAAAGTGAGATTGTTGTGTGAGCACTCTCGATTGCAGTTGGATTTTTTGTATCCCCTGTGGAGATATTCCTAGTTGGTCTGTGCTGGAGGCTTGGAGGGGATGGAGATTGTCTAAGGGACTGTGATGCAAAGAAGGAAATATCATCCCTTGGGTTGTGCAAGTTGATGGGGAAGAGAGATAGGTGGTTGGAATTGTTGTAGGAGTCATGTCACTATGTTTTAGTTGGTATTTGAGTTATTATATGGAATGTAGACACCCATATGAACCTATCCATCCTTGTAGACTCATAGCCCCAACTCGAGGGTGACTTGTTGCTTAGAGAATTGGAGCAGCTGAGTCTATGGTTGGGTAGAACTTCCTTTGTCTAAATCTGGTGGTGTAAATCATTTTTAAAAGATAAGTGTTTAATAATTGTGTTATTTATTGTTAAATGTTGTGGATAAATGTTGCATTTACTCTGTATTTTGTATATATGAATGTTGTTGTGTGTGTTAAATTTCTATTGTTCATGTTTAAATCAATTGCATTCATGAGTTTAATTATCAATGATAACAACATGAGTCTAAATGTCATGATATGTATATTTCCTCATATTACCAATTGGTATTATATTTATACTAAGTTGTTTGTAGTAGTAATGTGGCCCAACCAGGAAGTTGGGTACATTACAAGTTAGTATCGAATAAAAAATTTCGGTAGCTTGCCTCGGTGAGTATCTGGGGACATTACATATTGGTATCAAATATTTTGGTTCAATATCAGACTTGTATGGGCCAAATACTAGCACAGATTTAACAAATTCATTTTTGTAGAGCATCATCCTCTATCAAATTTGGGAAAAGTGGTGAAATTAAGAGTGAAAATTCCCAAATTTTGAGTGAAATAGGCATGTAATTTGGTAATGGAATACCAAATTAATAGTTGCAAGTTAATGTTTGGTCATGGGGATATAAATCTAGATATCCCATGACGATCGAAAAAGAAAAGAACTTTTTCGGCTAAAACAAGAAATTTTGGAAAATTATGAATTTTTGAATTTTTTGGAAATTTGGGAAAAAAAATTGTACCTGTCAACATGGAAGCCATGTGTCAAGTGACATGGTAGTGGAATATTCCTCTGCATAGGAATAAAAATGAGAAATAAAGAAATAAGATAAAGGAAAATGATAAGAGAAGAAGAAATAAAGAAAGGGAGAAGAAAAGAAGAAAAGGAAAGGAAAGAAAAAAGACAGACAAGTATTGAAAAAAGAAGTTTGGAGCCAAAAAACATTTTTTCCATAATAGGAGCATAAAAAACTCAAAAATGGATGAAATTTGAGGGGCGTGTTTGTATTGATGAGGGATACAAAAGTTTCAGTGAGAGCCATGGGCCAATTCTGCTTTGATTCTTCAGAAAATGCAAATAAGTGGTTTTTTAAAGATCTGGGTCATGCTCAGTGATCAAGACCCAGATAGAGATGAAATTTTTATGGAGAATCCAAAAAAAAAGCAAGAATATACCTAGTTGGGATTTTGAAAAAATTCAAAAGGGTTTTGAGTGGGGATGCCAAAATAGGGAAAAAATCACTATTCCCGGACACTTGTTGGAGACTTTTGAAATCTTTGAAGGAGAAAAAGGGACCCCATATCACAAATTTGGAAAATTTTATTTACTCAAATTTTCATCTACTCAACAACCTAGACAAATTTGTCTTGAGGAAGTTTTTCCCAATTTTTCTCTATTTGGGAGATAGCCGGTTTTGGATAAAATTCCAAGTCTTGAGAAAATTTAAAAGCACAAAGTCATCAATTCCATATTATACAGAATTTGACTGGAGCATCAGATTTTGAATTGGAAAATTGTGTGTTTTCATAATCATAAATCCTACCTGCACCTAATATAAAAAAAATTATGATTCCTAACAGACTTTTTGTTACAGATGACATAAGATGGTCTTGTAGACAAATTTCACCAGTTAGAATAGCGCATAATTGAGTAGAAATGACAAAGTCAGAAAGCTATAACTTTTAGCCCAGGACTCAGAATTAGGCATGAGTATAGCCATTGGAAATATAATTCATAAGAAATTATGTCTAAACGATCATAATTTTGATTATTACATTTGTGCTTTCCATAAAATCAGATGAAGGATGGCTTGTAAAACAATTAATGAAATAGTTTACAATATCCATAATTCTAACAGTAATTGTTGCATGCACATTTTTGCAGAATTACAGGTACATGCAAAACATAATTGGTTCCTACATGAAGACTAAAGATATGGAGGATGCCCATGGATCTTACATACATGAGGATGAAATCAAAGGTTTACATATTAGTTTGGAAAATTTTGATACTTAGTCCAATAGAGATAGAAGCAAAGTAGATCCTATGGAGTTGGTTGAGACTATGAGAAGCTTGCATAAAGAAGTGCAGATCTACAGAGAAGAAAATGAGAGGTTGATAATATCTCAAGAGGAGAAGAATAAAATTAACACTCGAATGTTACAAAGTCTAAATATGTTGCAGAGGCAAGTCAATAAATATTCTATCACAAAACAAGTGGCAAGTGCTAGGAAAGTGGAAGCATACATATCTCATGATAGGGGGGATTAGGAAATCATGGAGTGTTAGTAGACATCATCATTCATTAGGACACTCGACTAGATGAGCATATGCATGTTCAAAGGTCAAAGAGCATCCCAAGTGTAGCCCCTATCAAAAATCAAAGAAGGATGTCTTAGGTGGATGATTTGCAAGGAGAGATTAGGAAGATTAATCCCCTCATTTTGATGGTGATCATAAGATAGATGAGTATGTAGAAACTTGGTTATTGGGAATGAGGAAATATTCCAATTGCACAATTATTCATCAAATGTAGAAGCCAGAATTGCAATCTAACATCTTCAAGGAAAAACATCAATGTGGTGGGACCAGCTCAAGCAGGTTAAGTAGATTGATGAGAAGAGGATCTCATGGAGGTAGTTCAAAAAGAAGAACTACTTTTCAGAACAATATTATGACAAGAAAATGAAAGAGTTATTTGAAATCAAGTTTAGAAGAATGACAATGGATGAGTATGGAGGAGGTTCCTTGAATTGTTGAGGTATGTTGGCTTCATAAAGGATCATAACGTTAAAATCTAAATATTTCTAAGTGGGATAACTTCTTTCTACGATGATAAAATTAGTTTGATGGGCCTAAGAAACTTGAAGAGTCCTTAAGGAAAGATAAGTATCTTTATGAATAGTGAAAATGAAGACCAACTTTTCAAAAATCTTGAGATGACAAAAGGAAAGGAAAGATTGATCAAAGAAAGAAAGTATCCAATCCACCTTTCTTTAGGAATAGTTCACAGTCATATAGGCAAGGGAAGAAAACACAAAATGATCCCAATTTGAAATATTCCTTAGGGAAAAGGTTGAGACAATAGCCCATAAAGTGTTATGGATGTGAGGGGGACCACATGTCTAAATATTGTCCTCATAAAGGAGATAGGATGAGGACTATACATAACCTTAAGGAAGCTGATATAGTGGAAGACATGGGCAAGAGTGTGCCAAGGATTTATGCAGCCATGGACAATAGATGAGCAAACTATCAATCCCACATGATTGAGGTGGAAGATAATATTGATAATCATCCCATAGCTATTTTGATTGATTATGGATCTATTCATATATCTATATCGATCCCAGTGTGGTTGACATACTTAAATTGAAGAGATGTAAGCATGAAAAGTCTTGGTTGGTTCAACTAGCCACTAGAACCAAGAGAAGAATCAATGAGATTGTTAAATATTTCATAGTGAACATGAATGGAGTCAACATTAAGGATGATTTGAACATCATACCACTTGGTTCATATGCCTGCTTGATTGGCATAGATTGGCTGGAAAAGATACATCATGTTGTGCTATATTGCTACAACAAAGATTTCACATGCCTTGATGAGGAAAGAAATTCAAGGATAGCTCAAGGTATTCCAAGGCTTATATTTTTTAGAGAGATTTCAACATTAAAAATAAAAACAAGTTTTACAAAGGGGTGCAAAATATATGCATCACATATGGAAGAGCCAACCAAGGATGAATTGTCAAATCTTGAAGACTATCCAGATTTGAAGGAAAATGAATATGTGTTTGGGGAATTACTAGGATTTCCACCAAAAAGAGACATTGAATTCTCAATTGATTTAATTCCTGGAGCTGCCCCAATGTCCAAGACTCCCTATAGAATGAGCACACCAGTGATGAAAGAGTTGCATATGAAGCTAGAAGATTTTTTGAATAAGGGGTACATACACCCAAGTGTTTCACCTTGGGGTGCCCCAGTTCTTTTTGTTAAGAAAAAGTATGGAACTCTAAGGTTGTGTATTGAATTCATACAACTTAATAAGGTTACAATAAAGAACAAGTATCCTTTCCCAGGGATTGATGATATTTTCAATCAGTTGAAAGGAGCAAAGATATTTTCTAAGATTGACTTGAGATCAATTTTTCATCAAGTAAGAATCTAAGAAGAAGATGCTAGAAAAACAACTTTTTGGACAAGGTATGGTCATTATGAATTTGTAGTGGTTCCATTTAGGTTGACAAATGCACTAGCTACTTTTATGTGTTTAGTGAATGGAGTGTTCAGAGATTATCTGGACAAATTTATTATTGTCTTCTTGGATGATATTCTTATCTCTTCCAAGGCAGGGGAGGAGCATGGGAAACATTTGAGAATGGTGTTACAAGTGTTGAGAGAACACCAATTGTATGCCAAGATGAGAAAGTGTAATTTTTATCAAAAACAAATCCACTACTTGGGTCACATTATCTCAGAAGATGGCATATCAGTGGACCCTGAAAAGATTGAAGCAATTAGAAGTTGGCCAACACCAAAGAATAGTTTAGAAGTTAGATCATTTATTTGTCTAGCTGGTTACTATAGGAGATTCATTGCAAGTTTCTCCAATATTGCACACCCAATTACTTTATTACAAAAGAAATTAATAAAATTTGAATGGACTACCAAGTGTAAAGAGAGCTTCTAACACTTGAAAGATTTATTAACTAGTGCACCTATTTTAAAGGTTGTGTATCTAGATGAGGATTTTGTTGTGAGCACATATGCATGCAAGGAAGGGATTGGTGGAGTACTTACACAAAATGGGCATGTCATATGGTATGAGTCAAGGGAATTTAAAGAGCATGAAACAAATTATTCTACCCATGACTTGGAATCGACAACAATAGTTCATGCCTTAAAAATGTGGAGGCATTATTGTTGACTCATAAATTCATCACCTATTATTAAATCCTGTAAATTATTGAAAAGATTATATATTTATAATTAAATAATAATAGGAGGGGTCCCCTAGGAGAAAACACACTAAGTGACTATTTTCAAGCGTAACATTTTCCTCAACATGTTTGCATGTCATCGTATCAGTTGTGATATCATTTCAGTTATGATGCTTCAAAGTAATGGTAGAATGATCCAAATTTCTTCTCGTGTTTATCAACACACATGTTTGGATTATGAAAAATGTTTCTTTGCATTTGAGTATGGTGTATGTTAGTTTGAAAAAACACGAAGTTATGATAACTATGTTTCACTTCTCAACATCATGGAAGCATCAAGCATGACACTTGTGAAATTTGCAACAAACATGGTTTGTTCCGTTCCTATGATTATGTGCATGATGACCCTCAAAGAATAATAAGTTTATACAGTTGATATATATAAACTTTTTATATGGTTTTCTTTTGAGTTTGATATATGGATATGTCATTTTCCATGTGGCAAGGAACAATACAATCAATGCATGTCAAGGTGAATTTTTGGTTTTGATACATATAGAAATGTCATGTGGCATATAACAATAAACAAAGTGCAATACCATCAAAGTATAGAAAGTTATGAAATTTTGGTTTTATGAGCTCCATGATATAGTTTTTGGCATATATTAAAAATGATCATTGTGTACTTAAAGTTTTTTGAGGCGTATAGTTTGATTGGAATGATATATGTGGTTATACTATACACAAAGCTATAATCTCTAGCCCATTGGACTTGGATAAGCCACAAAAATAGATATTAGGTTGAAGTGATATGTTGTAGGTAACATTCATTGGCATGCAATATATAATTTAGGTTTGACATAGCGCATGGCATAAGTTATATGGCTTATATGATTTCATTTGTTTCAACATTGATGCATTGCATTGAGTTGGCATGTACATATGGTATGAGGTTTTGAATTATGATGTGATGGGATAGCTATGCATTGAATGAAAGGGGTGTGGGCATTAACACCCACAGTCCCTTGTTTTACCACCTCATTATGCTTGGGGTTTTGGTCATTTCATTTGATTTTGGTCTACGAAAGAAGAGATTAAGCTCGGCTTTGGAACCCTCCTCATGTTAGTTGTTGGTTGTAGCATTTGTTTCAACCTCCATTACTGGTATATAAGTTGTTTTGGATGAGGTATGTTCTTTCTAGTTTGTGAAACATCTCTTGCATAATTTTGTCATTTAATGAATAACAATGGCTCTGAAATTGACTAGTAATGATATTGCATGTGTTCTTCTTTTTTTTTCTCACTCATAATATATAATTGTTGATTTGTTGTTTGAGGGTTTTCATTTGCGAAAGGAAAAAATGTTTTGCTTCCCTTTGTTGTAGCATGCATTATCCTATTCAAATTCATACTTTCATTTTCCATTTTCTTGGAGATTTATTTGAAAAATGGTGGGTTGTGAAAGAATTTGGATGGTGGGTTAAACCCATTGCTACTATAACTATTATGTCCTAAGTTTTTACTTGGGTTTGAACTTAAATTCAGTCTATACGTTGTTGAAGCGACCATCCTTTAAAAAAATCTTTGTTTATTTATATATGTTGAGTATGGTTATGGGTTCAACCCATGTTGGCTATAATGGATAAATGATGAGTACTTTTTTGGTTAGAAGTTGAACTATCATCTAAAAAATGGATGATTAATTAAGTTTTGAATTGGTTTTTGAATTTGGACATGGGTTTTTCACCGTCACAAAGATATACATCCAACAATGATATTACACGACCCCTTTTTACTTTTTGTTGAGTTTGTTACTTGGGTTTGAACCTAGGTTTATAAATGTTTGTTTCCAAAACAAATGTGGATATAGAATTGTTTTGTTGCTTGGTTATATGGGTTAGAACCCTAATCATATGAAATATTTGTTGCATGCAATTCGAAAGGAATCATATATTTTAAGGGCATATCTATTATCTTTGAAAATGTTTAAAAGCTCATATTCGAAGCTCGTGGTTATATCATAGTTATGGCTCATTTTGTTTTTGGTTTTATAACAAAGTAATGGATAGTCTGTGCTTGGCACTTCTTCAGTTCTTCAATGAGGTTATGCGCCCATTGATTCTCTTGTTGGTTATAACACTAAAACCATTATTTCTTTCGGGCTACTCAAGTACCCACTATCCCTTCGATTTGAAACATTGATGGTATCGGTAAGATTTTAAAAGTTTCATATGCTTGTTGGTTCAATATGTATCATCATATGATTTATATCCATGATTTGTTTGAACCCTTGGTTAAATTGACAGAATAGTAGTTGTCTGGAAAATAAAAGTTATATTTCATCATTTGTCCTATTTGATATTCAAATATTGAGGCCATCCAATTTTGATTATAATTCCAAATTTGATACCAGTATTTGCAATAGTCTTGAATGGTCATGATGTAAATAGATGGGTTTGCATTGAAAATAAATAAGTATTGGTTGAAGTCATTATTAGTTGGGAATTCAAACAATTCTTAATGATAAATCTTGATGCAAGGTTTGAGTTGTTAAAGTAAAAAAGGAAAATTCATATGTGAAAAAATATTAAAGGTCTATATATATGTGTTCATTCATTCCATTCTAAGTTTCTTTAGAGCTAAGTTATCTTGTTGATAATAATTTTATTCTAAAGGTGGCGAAGAAAGAACAAAGAAGTATCGATTATTGACATGCTACAAGGTCATTCATTCTTCTTGAAAGTCTGTTTAGTCTTAGTTGGAAGTTTTGAATTTATTTCAGTGTTGATCAATGCTGGTTTTGCAGAGTCAAGACCATGATGCACCTGTATCTTGGATTGATCCAATTCATTTTTCAGTTCTAGTATTCTTATTTTGAGAAACCAATTGTCTATGTATGATTCAAATAGCATCTTAGACTTCTACCCCCGGATGGGGTGATAGTGGAGTCTACGCGACAGCCGATGGTGGCGGGTGACGGGATACCGGACATGGGGGCACGTGAACGGCTTGTGCCTCCCCATGGCGTTTAATTGCTCCATAAAATCATTGCGAATGGGCTTTAATGCGGCCTTTATCGCAGCAGTTCCTCCGTTTTGGCCTCTTAGCATGCAGGTGTTTATTATGAGTTTTATTTGTTGCAGTCGGTCGCTAGCAGAGCGAGCTCTGCAGTGGCCTTGGTATAATCTAGATTCTGTATCATCCGCCTGTATCTGCTCCCAAAGTGTGCATCGTATCATCTTCGCCCACAGATCCCGTTGGATCATGAAGCGCTTACGAGGGAGGCCAAGGCGAGGCTCAGCCTGGAAGCCTCGGCGTCCATCCATCTCACGCTCGGAATTGTCCTCTTTGAGCTCTTCCTCTCGCAGTCAGTCTGGCCACCTCTCAATTACCTCTCGTCGCATGGTGTAGGCGTAGTCCATGTCGAGGGCGCTAGTACCCCGACCTGTTAGTCCCCCCCCTCGCCAACCTTGCGACCTTCGCCACTCTTGTGACCCTGAGCCCGACCCCCCCAATCCTCTCGAGGGGCTGGGCCTCTCCCACGCGACTCTTTCACTTCTGCGCAGCTCTGGGATAGTCTAGCGACACTGTATGATCTAGTTTTTGGTATTCGCCAGGGAGTGGAAGACCTCAACTTCCGTCTCCAGGAAACTGATGCCAAGGTCAACCTATTCCTGAGGA
The DNA here is from genome assembly GCA_009831015.1 of Picea engelmannii. NCBI lineage: Eukaryota > Viridiplantae > Streptophyta > Pinopsida > Pinales > Pinaceae > Picea > Picea engelmannii. The sequence continues at coordinate 35,952 of ML792429.1, read as the reverse complement.
CCCTCACCTCCCTGCAAGACTCCCTGGCCCCCGGACAGTATGAGGACTCTCCAATGCAGGAACCGAATGCGTCAGAGGAAGAAGCTGCAAAAGCGAAGAAGGATAAAGATATAGGCGCAACCTCAGGAACCAAAGTTGACCCCACAACGACCGACGGGGATGGCGACAAGTGTTGGAATGACCAGATCACTTACATAGCGGAGGAGCCCCGGACATAAGATATCCAGCCCAAGTGGCCCAATTACTCCCCGTATGTCTAGCTTGTCAGTTAAGTCGCAGGGTGTCAGGTGTTTTTCTGTCAATTTCTTTCCAAGTTTTAGCGGAGTATATAAGAATAACTCTTATGTTTCCAATAGACAATAGAAGTACTGATCAGTTTGACGACTCTGGGACTTGGGGCTGGTTTCCCCTCTGTTGGGGCAGTCCTTTCCTCTCCAGTCTGACCATCATGTATTTTTCTCTGTTACTCTGCCACTGAGAGGCACTTAATATATTTTACTTACTTACAAAAAAAAAACATCTTAGACTTCTAAGTCTAATTCTAATCCAAACCCTTGTAGGGGTTTGAAAAGAAAAACTTGGTTGTAACTCAAATTGATATCGATAAAATTATATATTGATTACTTCTCATTTATGAGACTTGTTGTATTTTGATTTTTAGATTGATGATATCTTGCATTTTCTTATTTTAGATATTTTATAAATCCATTTGTAAGTACATTTTCTATTTTAATTTATTCCACAAAAAAATACAAAGTTTGAGTATTTTTATAATAGCATCATATCCAAGAATTTATTTCTTGAGGTTTGATTGAGATTTTTAACAGGCTATAAGCCCAGGGTGATGATCCTCTCTATCTCACCTAGCCTAGTGAGATTCAAAAATTCTTGAGTGAGGATTTTTTCCATTCCTTGCTATATACAATTATCTCATGGGTAGAAAATTTGATCTCGGAACACACCATAGTGGTCTGAAATTTTTGTTTGTACAACCAACATTGAATGCCAAACAAACTAGATGGATGGAATTTCTCAGTGAATATGACTTTGACATCAAGAACATTAATGGAAAAGAGAATAAAGTGTTTGATGCACTTAGAAGAAGGGTGCATGAAATGCATTCTACAACCTGTGGTGATAATTCTCCCCCTGCGAATAGGTTGAGTTCCCATCACTTGGGTTTCCTACAAGTGAGAAAAACTCTAACAAATCGACACTAACATCCTTCTAACTAACTATTATATTTTCTTGTGGGAGGTTTGAGAGATAAGGATAAGAGGTGTGTGTACCTAGTTTCTGATGTTTTTCCTCGTTGCTCCAATGGTTGAGCTCCAATCCAAGCAACTCCCTCACGAAGTCAAACCTGGAAGAACAGAGAAACCTTCCCCTACTACTATATATGATTAGGTAATAGAAACCCTACCTATTGATAACTTACACAAAGTAATCAGATAAACAAGAAATGAACAAAAAAGTATAAGATAAATAGGCCAAGTTCTTATATTCAATGAAAAGCATGAAGCTTACAACCAGATGATGTTGCAATCCTCCAAGATTCCTTATTCATCCCTTAAACACGAATCCAGCTCAACTTATTCACCTAAACAAAGGTTTGACACTCCTTGACAAGATCATAAGTTTGGTATGCTTCTTTTTACATCCCTGCTCACTCTGAAATGGCATGGTTATATAGATTCATAGGAGCTCAACTACTTAGGAAAAATTAGGGACTTGGTTAAGAAAATATTGGATTTTGTTAAGGGATTTATCTTGATAAAAAGGTTATTCCCATCATAGCATAGAAGACAAGTTTGAACTAACTTGGCATCGAACATGGTAGAAACCACTTGATTATCGATCAATGATGTATACTGTTAACAAGTTCAAGGGAAATCACCAATGATGAAAATGACTCCCAAGGTACTCTGAGTACATTCCATCAAATGTGAATACATGATCTGATGTTGAACACTCACGGAACTAATCGATCATGGGTCAATGATGTAAAACTCATCGTTAAAAGTGAGGAAATATGTCATTGAGGCATGTGGGCTCCAAGGTAATCATTGGTTTCTAAGTATATTTCCCAGATAATGTGTTGATGTCGATGGAAATAGACTCGTCGAAGGAAGGCCATAATGTATCCCCCATCATCGACACAAAACGAATAAGGAAATTGATGGGTAGTGATGGATCAAATGATGGCGAACTGACACAAGGGTGAAAATGCAGAGGTTGAATTCCCTTGAACATATGGCGTCAAAATGAATGACTTGGAATAATTGACTCAACAAATAATGAAGACCAAGTATGATGATGTGACGACAACCAGTGGATCTCTTTGAAGGAGTTGAAAGAGTATGACGATGCATGGAATGAGACGACAACCAAGGGTTCTCTTCTGAAGGATTCAAAAGAGTATGACAACACATGAGATTCAACAAGTGACATGTCCAAGGGTGACATAAAGCTTCCATAAAATTTCCCCCCCACCCAGATAGGCGAGTACCTCTTTGTTTTTTAGTGAGCTTGAGGAGGATAACAAATGCTCAGTTAACTCATCTTCGATGATTCCCATATTCACATGTTTAACGAACCTGGAGAAGGAAGGGTTCGGTCCTAGATGGGTCCTTCCTTGTGTATATTTTACAAGTCCAAGGAAAGAAAACTCAATAGTCTTTTCATATTTCGAGAATTTGAAAATATTTGATAAAGAAGACTCCACAATGGAATTTTTCGTAAAGTTAGTCCCCAAGGTCTGAAAAAGTATAAAACGAAACCTATGAGAACTCTTCTAATCATGCTTGATTAGAGTATTCATTTTTCGTAATTAGTCTAACGAGGCTGAAAAAGGGGTAAATTATCACTCGAAGGACACCATTTCTAATCATTTTAACGAGTGTGAAAGGAAACAAGTTCACTCAGAAATCTTTTCATGTTTAGAGAGTCTGAAAAAGATCTTAAAGGAGACTTCAAAGAGTTCCTTTTTTGTATAGATTTTACGACTCTAAAAAAAATATAAAGTATAATCGATAACCTATTCTCATGTATTAATGAGCATGAGAAAGAAAAAAGAGCGAACAGATTGAGTTCCCCTCACTTGGGTTTCCTACAAGAGAGACAACCTCTAAAAATTGGACACTAACATCCTCCTAACTAATTATTTTATTTTCTTGTGGGAGGGTTGAGAGAGAAGGATAAGAGGTGTGTGTACCTGGTTTCTAATGTTTTTCCTCATTGCTCCAATGGTTGAGCTCCAATCCAAGAATCTCTCTCACGAAGTCAAACCTGCAAGAACAGAGAAAACTTCTCCTACTACTATCTATGGTTAGGTAATATCAACCCTACCTATTGATAACTTACACAAAGTAATCAAGTAAACAAGAAATGAACAAGAAGGTATAAGATACATAGGCCAAGTTATCATATTCAATGAAAAGCATGAAGCTTACAACCTGATGATGTTGCAATCCTCCAAGCTTCCTTCTTCAACCCTTGAAAATTAATCTAGATCAACTTCTTCACCTAAACAAAGGTTTGGCACTCCTTGACAAGATAATAAGTTTGGTATGCTTCTTTTTCCATCCCCCCTCACTCTAAAATGGCATGATTATATAGATTCATAGGAGCTCAACTACTTAAGATAAATTAGGCACTTGATTGAGAAAATAATGGATATTGGTAAGGGATGATTTATCTTCATAACAAGGTTATTCCCATCATAGCATATAAGCCAAGTTCGAACTAATCTGGTGACAAAACCAAGAAAACAACCCAAGAAGATATTATATTCTTCTTGAAATATTCCCCTAGAATCATGAACTTTGACCTTATCAAGATGGTCGTTCCCCTAAAAGGGTAGACAGAATGACCTGGTCACTCCCCCAAATTGAAAATGGGAACGACCATGGTCAAATGAAGCCAGGACTGAGGGAAAAAGGCCAAATTGTCAGGGTTTAAAGGTGTCTTCTTCTTCCTTATGCTCAATGGAATGTAATGGACCATTCATGTATGGTGTTAAGGTGGAGACACTTAGGAAAAGTGTGACAAATAAGGTATGGAACTTATAAGAATGGACCATGGAATTTGCGACACTAACAACACTAATAAAAGTAAAGTGTGACACTTAACAAAGGGTAAAAAAAATGGTGTATAACACAACCATTAGCGTGTACAATTTGAATTTAAAGACAAAATTCTAGAAGCTATAACAATAAATCAACATTAGGTTGAAATTAAAGAAATCTTACAAAAGAGTAATGTACAAAAGAAAAATAAAGATTAAAAGATCGAAGAGGATGGAATTCTCTTCTATAGGAACAAATTCTATGTTCATAATTCTCAGGAATTGAGAAATTTAGTTTTAAAAGAAATGCACAATGTGTCATATGCTAGACATCCAACATATCCAAAAACAATTGAAACTATCAGAGGCCAATATTATTGGCCCTGAATGAAGAAAGATGTGGCTAACTTTATTGTTAATGTATGGAATGTTAAAAGGCAAATGATGAGCATAGACATCTAGCGAGATTGCTACAAACATTTCCCATTCCTAAGTGGAAATGGGAGATTGTTACATAGATTTCATTACAAAGTTTCCCATAATAGAAAAGAAGCATGATTCCATCATGGTAGTGGTGGACAAGCTCATGAAGGTTGCACATTTTATTCCAGTCAAGATGATGCATAAGGTAGCCAACATTGCAGAAATTTATATGAAGAAAATTATCAAGTTACATGGTGTGCCTAAGGCAATTGTATCTGACAGAGATACCAAGTTCATTTCCACTTTTTGGAAATGGTTTTTCAAAGGATTTGAGACAAATATAAATTTTGTCACAACTTATCATCATGAATCAAATGGGAAGACAAAGAGGGTCAACCAAATAATTGAAGATATGTTAAAAATGTATGTAATGGATCAACATTCTAAGTCCCTCATGTTGTGTATACTTCCACATATTATTGGTTGGTATTAGAGTTATACTAAGTTGTTTTTAGTAGCAACGTGGTCTAGCTAGGAAGTTGGGTACATTACAGATTGGTATCAGAGAAAAATTATGTGGCAGCATGCCTCAGTGAGTATCTAGGGATGTTACAATGGGCCTATAATCCATGTGTTGGGTGAATTAAGTGTGGTTAGTGCCAATTTAGGATATTTTTAGATAAAATCATGTAAATGCCCCAAGTGGGTGAAATTGGTGTGATAACATATGCCCCACAATGTATGAAGTTAAAAGCACATTGTATAGCCAATTTACATCATGTGTTTCATTATAAATATGAGAGAGAGAGAGAGAGGGACATAACAATGATGGAGTTATACATGTATACAAAATCTTTTTAAACAATATAGGCATACCCATGTCTTTACCGTTTGTAAGTACCCACACCTAGGCCCCAACAAGCATACAAAATCACTTTTAATTGGGACGAACAAATCAAAGTGTGCCTCCTACTTTCTACCCCATTCCAAACACAAGTAATCTTTAATAAATTCATTGTTCATCAATGTTTATTGGAAAATGGGGATTTCTCATGTACTATGTCATCCTCAACCTAGTAACACATGGGTTATCCCACTCGCATTCCAACAATGATCAAGTTACAAGCATTTAATTGTAGACTATGTAACCTCACATAAATTATACCCAATGCCCCATTTGAGTTAGGTATTAATACTCTCTTAATAAATTTCGTTGTCATGACTATTTTGGTGGACTACAACTTTATTCTTAAATTTGATTACATCTATGCCATGAATATTGTGGCATATTCACTCCTTCGGGTCATGAAATTCCCTCATGAAGGATGCATCATCACCATTGACAAGATCATATATCGTGATCCCTCACCACTTCCAACACTTTCCATAATTTTACCTTCATTCATTCACAAAGAGCCCATGAACTATAGCCATTTCTACCATTTCTATCGCATCCACTCCCATTGAGCATAATATTATGGCTCTAAGACCACCTTCTGACCAATTTGGCTTGTATTCTAGGAAAATCGATTCACCCTTTGTGGCATCTACACCCATTACTTTTCCCATTCTAGAAAGCACATTTTTCTCCTCTACCACACTCTTTCCTAATTACAAAGAATTATTTGAGGCTATCACTTCTTTCAATATTCTTAGAGATGACCTCCACCTAGGTTCTCTTGTTGACTTCCTATGGGCATAATCACACCATTGATGGGCCCTCTAATACCATCTCTCTTGGCACTATCTCTCTTCGTTCTCAAACAAGACCACCTCTTTCACTTTACAAAGGTTATTTGGGCCCCATGACCAACCCAAAGGCTATTTATTTTGAGCCTACATGAGATGTTTTCAAACAGTTTCAAGTTTGAATGGCTCTCACAAATAATATAATACCTCAAGAATCACATACACTTTTTTTAGATCCTCTCCTACGGGTACCTTAAATTGTTCTTTTTATATATTTGGTTCAATATTTTTAATATTTAAGAGTGATGAGAAATAAATACTCACACTAAACCAACCAGGAATGAGAAGACAAATTTAAATAAGAAATAAATGACAATCACACATAGTACACAGAGATTTTACCCTAGAAATCTAAAACCGGGAAAACGAAAATTCCTTGAGAGTATTGCTCCTTGTTGTCTTATTCATTTAATGAATAAAGAGTTACATTACTAACCTTGGACTACACCTAAGACACAATTGCCATCATACTCTCTTGCTTTACACAAGAACAACCCTGCAGCCAATTCAGCTTTCATCTAAACATTAGCTTCTACAGTATTACAACACACCTTATTTATATGATTTAAAACATACAAAACCCTAAATCATGGCACCAAAAAATAGTTATAGATCCACGTAGATGATTGATTGCAATCCCACAAATCTCAAGATTCGATTACAATTGACTTCAGTCGCTTTACCAGTCGACCTCCAGTCAATCTTCATCAGGTTTCCACTCAACCTCTTATCGGACACTTTGAATTCAACTTTCTCGTTGATCACTTAAAATTCCTACTTCCTAATCAATCACTTCAACCTCGACTTAACCATTGAATCAACTTGAATCATTGATCAATTCTTCACCTAGTCGATCCACCTCGATCTATTCATTGACCCAAGGAAGCAATGCCCATTGATTCTCTACACCAAGAGAACTTCACAACACTCACAAACTTGGTCAAAGAGTCTGTTATTTTTTCCAACGTGTCTACTTTCTCTAAAAACACCTTGTTTCTTTCCACCATGTCTCTCATGAAATGGTATTGTACATCGATATGCTTCATCTTGGAATGGTACATTGGGTTCTTTGCCAGAAATATTGCACTTTGACTATCACAATTTATCTTCATATCTCTCTTCTCAAACCCAATCCTTGAACATAGTCGATGCATCCATATTTCTTCTTTGATTCCATGTGTGGTTGCCATGTATTCAGCTTCTATTGTTAACATGGCTACGACTGCTTGTCACTTACTCATCCAACCGATTACTCTATTGAACATCTTGAACACATATCCATTGGTTGAGCTTCATCGAACCAAATCTCCATCCCAGTTGGCATCGACAAAGCTATGTAAATTTACTTCACTATCAACTTCAGGTTTCCCTTGATAGCATAGAGAATAATCTTTTGTGCCACAAAAATACCTAAACACTCTCTTGACAACTATCCAATGCTCTTTCCCAGGTGTCGACATGTATCTGCTTAATACTCTCACTACATGACAAATGTATGGTTGAGTGTAGACCATTGCATACACCATAATACCAACAAAAATTACACATGGAACATGTGCCATGTCGTTTATTTATTCCTGTGTCTTTGGACATTGTTCAACAATTAGTTTTTCTCCCATCAAAATAGGCACCTTGACCGGTTTGTAGTCCTTCATGTTGAAATGATTCAATATTGTTTCAATATAATTCCTCTGATTCAACCAAATCTTTCTAATTGTTCAATCACTCTTGATCTCCATTCCTAAAATGAATTTCATTGCACATAGATCCTTCATGTTGAGCTTGGAGGACATCTGCTTTTTCACCTCCTTTATTGCATCCATGTTATTTTCGATCAGCAACATGTCGTCGATATAAAAAGATACATATATGAAATTATCACCTTCTTCCTTGGAATATACACAGTGATCAACCTTGCTTCTCACAAATCTCAAACAAGGATGTAAGTGTTAAACTTCTAGTACGACATCCTTGGCAATTGCTTTAGACCATACAAAGATATTTTTAATTTGCACTCTAGATCTTTCTTTCCTTTTACTACAAATCCTTTAGGATGTTTCATGTAGATTAATTCTTCCAAGTCCCCATGTAGGAACATTCTCTTCACATCCATTTTCTCTATCTCAAGATGAAATGCTACAACTAGAGACACTAGTACTCTAATGGAAGTTAATTTTGCAACAGGGGAAAATATCTCACTGAAGTCGACTCCCTCGACTTGGGAAAACCATTTCACTACCATTCGACCATTGAATTTATTGACTTAACCTATTGTAACATCACCAGCCACCAACAGGTTGGGCAACGTCACACAGGAAACATTCTTCTTCTCTGATACTAATTTGTCACGTCCCCAGCCACCAACGGGTCGGGCAATGTCATTGCGGAATTTTCACTGTAATACCATTTTGTGGCAGCCTCGGCCACCCAGGTCGGGCCATGTAACACCACCAATAGAATTCTAAGCTCTAATAGAAGGTTAATTGTTCATCACAAAGTACATATATATTACATGCACTTTTAATGAAATAAAGGGCAATAAAATATACTACTACTATACTAACTCATGCAAAATTAACCGTAAATCATACATGCAACGAAATCACATGATAACATTGTAAGAATCACAGACATTCACAAAAAACATCATTAAACACATAATTGGTACTTATCTTTTGATTGTGAAGACCATCGACTACGTGCAGACCTTCCACGGACCTCTCAGCCTTAGGCCACACTGGTTATCACTCTCAGCAGTGGGTCACCCCCGAGATGGGACTAAACTCCACTGGGCAAGGGATTCCTAGGCTTGGGAAGGCTAACAGGAATGTCACACAGTTCAACAGGAAGGATCCTCTCATGAGCCACTTATGCCCACTACTCACATACTCTCATTCCCCACATGCATGTCCCACCCCAGGAGTATACACCTTCACTGTCACACAGTTCATCGGTTGCTCCACCTCCCTTCCAGGGCTTCAACAATAGGCTGGATAGGAACTCACAGAGCTCTATGGCTACTACTGGACTCCCTCCAAGATAATTTACTTCCTCAGCACACTCTCTCACTTGGAGAGATTTGCTCACAGGCCTGACAACCTGCCTCTTCAATCCACGGGCCTAACAATCTGTTTCTTCTATCCAACTCCTAAGAAAAATGGGTAAGGATGAAGGAAACAATAGAACTCAAGTAAGGCAGAGTACGGCTCAGAAAATACCAGTTCGCACAAGTTACACACGTTCAATATGACCACGGGTTCAACAATGGCGGAATGGATGGTTGTGTGCTTCCTCGGTGTGTGAGTGAACTTGTCAGGATAAAGGTGGTCGTCTGGTCAGAGAATGGTGAGAATGGTGAGAGTGTGAGAGCCAACTGTGTGTTCCCCAAACCTCCTGAGTTCCCCCCTCTAAAACAACAAGAATTGCCACTTAAAACTGCATGCGCTTGAGTTGACACATGTCACTCATGAAGCACGTTACTTTCCATTTGGAAGTCATTCCCTCTTCCCAAAGGAACTTAGGATATAATCATATCCTTCTATCAACATTTAGAATATTAATAAATTATTCTTGGACTTAAGATCTTAATCCTAGTCCCTATTTTCATCCTCTCAGCCCCCTCTCCCTTACCCAGCCTGGTGGAGCTTAGTCCCCCATACTCTTTCTTCATGGTCGGTCTACACGCAGTGATGTTTTTATATTAATAATAAGAATATTTACATGTACAAAACATACTCATGACCTTTAACACCTAGGCTCTCCGGCCTAATAAACACATAATCCTATCAATTTATAATTGCTTGGCTCACCATGTTGATACTGAGAGGGGGTGAATAAGTATCAAGTACAATTTAAAACCTTTTTCAACTTATACTTAAACAATTCAACTATATCTAATGAGCAATGAACAATAGTATAAGAGTTACACCAAGACACCACAATATCATGCACAATATATGAGAAATAATCAATAGTTATTGTTCAAGGGAAGTAATGACTTCTAAAGGTAGCTACAACTTCCAAATGTAAAGGGAGGGATAAACCTCCAAGAGGAAGATACAATCCTCCAATATCAAGAGATATTTTACCTCTCTATCATTGCCCCTTCCTTCCACCCAAGAGTATATGAGAGATAATAAAACTTTACATTAAATCATCACCATCAACCAATCATCACATAGAACCTGATAATGCTTCCTGAGACTTCTTCAATTTCTACAATTCTTCAATTCTTGGAGTACTATGATCCTGTAGATAATATTACTCATTGTATTCTCTGAAACTCCTCCAATTTTTACTCCTTGAATCCTCCCCAAAAAGAGGTTATAGAAAGAAAGGTAGGCTTTATTCAATTCTGGTCTATTCAGGAGAGTGAACTTGCATAGAATGCCCCGTGCTCAATAATTAAGATCCGATTCTAAAACTCGCACACAAGAAAATACATTCCTTACTATTTCCAATTAAATTTTTCCCACTTCATTTGGATTCTCGATGAATAAGTTATGATTGTTTTACCCAGAACACCTGTTTATTGACTAGCTTCAGGACTGGTCACAAACCCTATCTTTCATAGAGTGTATCTCCATAATTGTAGTGAATCAAGAGCTAAAATTTTTACCAGAGGTACCTTGATATGTCTTCTCAATACCATAGCATTTTCACCATCTGAATTGTTCTAGAAAAATAGTTATAGAAAAAATGGTAAGATGACCTGAAAATAACATACCTTAGAACACATCACCAAAAGACTTCATCCTCCCTTGAAATCCGGCCTTCTTTTCTTCTTATTTCCTTTGAAATTCGACTTGTATCAAATGAATGTATAACGATGTTTATTTATACAATTTATGTCACTTCATTTTAACATTAGGGCTGACCTGACACTTTCTTATTTTGTAATTATTTTCTTTAATTATCTTCAGGGCCTACATGTACTTCCTTCTTCAATTCACTTTGTCATCTTCAAAAATTCATTTCTCCTCAACC
>ML792428.1:203095-218355 GCA_009831015.1 Picea engelmannii | reverse complement strand
TGGTATGTGGAACATCACATAACTCCTCATGGTTTGAGAGTTATGGCCTTACGAAGTTGGAAGACCCTCTTATGTCATCTAGAAGCCCCAAAAGGTCAAAGTAGTCAAAGTGGTTTAAGAGATTTTAGAAGGTAAATAATAAAATGAATTGATGAGTGTACTATAATTCAAAGTGAATAAAAAATAAATTATTTAAATAATAAATTTAATGGAGAAATTAGAAGTGGGTTAACCCTAAAATAAGGAAAGTGGGCAAAGTGACCTAGAAGATGTTTTTAAGGAAGCTACTTGGAGAGTATAAATAAGAGTAAAGACTCTCTCATTTTACATACACTTGATGATATTGAACACCTATAGGTGTCTGAGGTAACCAAAGGATATCTAAGCTGAATTTTTGAGGGAAGGTGAAGAAAAGAAGGCTGAAATTCAAGGAAGGGTAAATTCTTTTGATGATGCTTTCTAAGGTATGTTATTTACATGTCATTTCACCATTTTCACATTTTTTTTTCCTAGAATGATTTAAACCACGAAATTGCTATGCCATTGAGGAAACATATCCAAGTATCTGTGGTAACAAATTCATCTTGTGGGTCATTGTATTTTTGGAGTTACACTTCGTGGAAACTAGGGTTTGTGGCTAGTCCTGAAACTAGTCAAAAATAAGTGTTTCGGGTAAAAATGTCATAACTTCTTCATAACAGATCCAAATTCAGTAATACCAAATGTGTTGGTTAAAGTAAATTCTCTAGTATATTGTGTAACATTTTCAGATTGATTCAACAAATATTTTGTGCGGAGCACGCTCTACAATGTCACTCTCTAGAATAAGACAAAATTCAGCAAGGTATGCCATTTTTGCTATAACTACTTTTCTGAGAGGTTCCAAGTAGCGACACCTGGAGGATTGCATAAAACACACTAAAGAAAATTGTGTATTAGTTTCAGATATTTTTTCATTACAGGTACAAAGTTATGATTATTTCAAGTTAGGGTTGTTGACTAATCCAAAACTAGTCATGCGAGACTAAAGAAAAGTTTGAAGTAAATGCTAGTCTCTTGTTGTTTAAAGTTAAGGAAGGTTTGAAAGTATGTGATAATATAAAATAGGTCTATTCCAGAGTTATAAATCATATTTGGATGATGAAATTGATGAGGGATTTTGGTTGAGGTACACGTTGGGTACATGTTTGAGACAAGTAGTTGATGAGTTGGCACATACATGAGGTGTATAGTTGATGATGTTGGTATATATTGATGAGTCATAGTTGATGAGTAGTTGACACATGATTGGTACGTACTTGGTACATGGTTGGTTGCACTTTTTTATGGTACATGTTGATTATAGATTGTTTGGTACAAGTTGGTGCATGGTTGATGCACTTGTTTATGGTACAGGTTGGTGGATGGTTGATGCACTTGTTTATGGTACAAGTTGATTAGAGGTTGATGCATGGTTCAGGTTTATTGGTACAGGTTTACAATGGTATATCTCACAATGATAGTGTGACAATGGTTCCATCATTCTACTTCTACTTTAGGGCAGTTGGACGGGGCAATGACATGTGGTTGTAGCAACCTTTTGGTTGTAGCCGGAGAACGTAGGGGGTTGTAGCCTCCTTCTGGTTTTAGCCAGAGAATTGGGGAGTTGGAGCTTCCCTCAGGTTGTAGCATCCTTCCAATTGCAGCTAGAAAACAAAGGAAGTTGGTGCTTCCAATGAATGTAATTCTTCAAGACATATAATAAAAGAATTTTGTGGTTTTCTCTCAATTTGGGTTTCCACCTAAAAAATGGGTGTACTGTGTATGTGTGTGATTGTTCATTTCTTATTTCTCATTATTGGATAATAATTCTACATTGATATAACATTTGGATTATTTGAAGGAAAATGATTATAATTACACTATTACGGATTCACCCCCCTCTCAGTAATCCAACAATTGGTATTAGAGAAGGTTCCTTCATAAATCAGTTTAACCACTAAAAGGTAGATCATGGAGAGTACCAACTTGTATAAAAATGGAATACCACAGTTTGATGGACATAAGTATGCTTTTTGGAGCATAAGGATGAAGACAGATGTATAGGCACAAGGATTTCAAGTTTGGCAATCAATTGTAGATGGATACACAACACCAACAGTTCCACCAATAAATGACAAAGCAGTGAAACTTGGTGAGAATAATTCAAAATCCAAAAATGCACTTTTGAATGGTCTCAGTGATACGGTATTCACCAAAGTTGCACATTGTAAATCCACTAAAGAGATTTGGGACAATATTCAAAATATTTATGAAGGAGATACAAAAGTCAAAGAAGCAAAGCTTCAAACTTACAGAGGTCAGTTTGAACAACTAAAAATAAAGGAAGATGAGAATATTGCAGCCTACTTCTTACGAGTCGATGAAACAGTGAATGCAATCATAGGATTGGGAGAAGAAATTGAAGAATCCGTAATTGTTCAAAAGGTACTAAGATCTCTTCCTATGAGATTTAACCCTAAGATATCAGCACTAGAAGAAAGATTGGATCTAAACTCAATAAGCATGGACAAATTGCATGGAATCTTCACAGCGTATGAAATGAGAATTGAACTGGAAAATCTAGATGTAAAAGAAGTAGCCTTCAAAGCATTCAAAAGATCAAAGAAAAAGAAAAAGGAACAAGAAGAATATAACAACAATAGTGACGTCTCGAAAGATGATGAAGAAGTGGCCAACTTCATCAAAAGACTGAACAAGGGAATCAACGGTAGGTATAGAAGAAGATAAAATAATTGATGAAACACTCAAAGAAAAGTTAGAAGAAAAGGACAAGATCATTGGAAACTTGGAATGAGAGATTCTCGCACTAAGAAATGATATTCAAAAGAAAAATATGAAAAATAGCTCAAAAGTTCTGGATGACATTATCAGTAGTAAAAAATCTTATCTTGACAAGTCCAGACTTGGATACAATCAGACAGAAAATGGATCACGCTCCAAAACAACAGAGCAAGAAACATATCCAAAAATTTATGCAGAAACAATCAAAGGGGATATGAATATATTCAAGGAAGATTACAGGGACACTCCTCCACCAAGAAGATTCAAATTTCAGAATCAACAATAAATAGATAGGCCTCAAGAAGAAGAAGGATTCATAAGAGCACCTCCTTTCAGAAGATCTTCAACTCCCAGGTATCAAACTATACTTTTTGGTTTATGTTATGCACGTAATAATTTTGGACATAAAGATGTGAATTGTAGAGCTAACAACAGGAACAATAACAACTTTGAGAGTCATACACAAAGGGGTTATTCAAGAAGGCCTATTGAAACATGGAGAAGAAGTTACAACAGGTTTTAATCTTTGAGCATTGAAGTGGAATGTTACAAATGTAACAATTTTGGACACGTGGCCAAAGATTGAAAAATGACAGTCCTTCCTAAAGAACCTTAACATAATAACAACAATCACAGATAGGAACCTCATAAAATGACATGGATAAGAAAACAAGATCAATATAACAATGAAGAATGCACACTGCTCTAATAACTAAGCAGAAGAAACATGGTTGGTATGTTGACAGTGGATGTTCAAAACACATGACAGGTGATAGAGACAAGTTTCTTACATTACAAAAGGAAAGATATGGATCAGTCTCCTTCGGAAATGATGATTCAACTAAAATCGTTGGAAAATGCACAGTCCGAATTTGGAACAAGAATGAAAAGACAAAAAATGTTCTACTAGTAGAAGATATCAAACATAATCTTCTAAGTGTGAGTCAAATGTGTGACCAAGTTCATAAAGTTACTTTCGATTCACAAAAGTGTGAGATAAGAAAAGAAGGTTTAGGGAAATTGGTCACTACAACTGCAAGAACTTCAAGCAACATATATGTGTTAAGTGAAATTGGAAATGAAAAGTGTTGGCTAGGAAAGGAAGATGAAAGTTGGCTATGACACAAAAGAATGGGGCACATACATTTTGATAACCTTATCAAAGCAAACAAAAGAGAAGCAATTAGATAAATGCCCCAGATCACAAAACCAACCAACACTTTATGCAAGCATTTCCAACAAGGAAAACAAACAAAGACCAGGTTTAAATCAATGGAATATTCAACGACAAGACCACTAGAAATTGTGCATACTGATCTAGTTGGACCAACTAAAACAAAGGGCTTAAAAGGTGAGAAATACTTCATGTTATTAGTTGATGATTATACAAGAATGACTGCAGTTTGTTTTCTCAAGAATAAGTCAGAAGCTTTTGAAAACTTCAAGATCTACAGGGAAATGGTTGAAAATGAAATGGATTCACAAATCAAATGCTTGAGATCTGATAATGGAGGAGAGTTCATCTCAAAGGAATTTATGGACTACTGAAACAATCATGGAATAAAAAAACAATTCTCCGTTGCTAGGACACCTCAATAGAATGGAGTTGTTGAAAGAAAGAACAAGACAATACATGAAATGGCTCGAACAATGTTAATGGATTCGAAATTGACAAATATTTTTTGGACACAGGTAGTGCATACAACAATTCACATTCAAAACAGAGTAATGCTAAAAAACAACACTAACAAAGCTCCTTACGAACTATGGAAAGGAAGACCAACAAATGTAAAGCACTTCAGAGTTTTTGGAAGCAAATGCTATATCAAAAGAGAAGATGGTAGAATGGGAAAGTTTGACTCGTGTGGAAAAACGAGTACTTGTTGATTACTCAAGTACAAGGAAATCATACAAGTGTTACAATCTAAGATTGAACAAAGTTGTGGAAAACATCAATGTAACAATCGATGAAATAGACAAACCATAATCAAAGGAAGAAAATGAAGCAATGAAACAACCCTTAGAAGAAGAAGCAGAATATGAAAAATAAGTAGAAGAGGAATATGAAGAGAATCCAACATAAGAAAAAGAGCAAGTTCAACAAGTGTCTCCAAAGACACCTAGTAAACGAGTACAGAAGAATCATCCTTTAGATTAGATTATCAGAAACAAAGATGCAGGAGTTGAGACTAGAAGAAGAATCCGTTCACCAGAACAAACATACCTAGCACTCTTATCTACAATTGAACCAAACTATTTTGAAGAAGCCATCAAGGATGAATCTTAGAATAAGGCCATGGATGAAGAATTGGATCAAATAGAGAAAAATGACACTTGGGAACTGGTTCCAAGACCAAAGAATAAGAATTTGATCGGCACAAAGTGGGTCTTCATGAATAAATTGAATGAAGATGGACAGGTTACAAGGACCAAAACTAGATTGATATGTAAAGGATATGCACAGGTTGAAGGAATCGACTTTGAAGAGAAATTTTCCCCAGTTGCGAGAATGGAAGCAATCCATTTGCTTTTAGCTTATGCATGCTCCAAAAATATTAAAATGTATCAAATGGATGTAAAATCATCTTTTCTGAATGGGGAACTTGAAGAAGAAGTCTACATTGAACAACCAAAAGGATTTCAATTGTCAAAAACTGCAGATTATGTGTGTAAATTAAAGAAGGCCTTGTATGGTCTGAAACAAGCTCCTATAACATGGTACTCTAGACTGGATAAGTATCTGCAACAGGAAGGGTTCAGAAAAGGAAGTGTAGACAATAACCTCTACATCAAGGTAAGTCAAGGTAATATTTTATTAATTGAAGTTTATGTTGATGATATTATTTTTTGTAGTGATGATGACAGGTTAAGCAAAAAATTTGCAAAAGATATGCATAATGAATTTGAAATGTCGTTACTTGGAGAACTATCCTTCTTTCTGGGACTTTAGATATGCTAAAGCAACCAAGGAATTTTTATTTCTCAAACCAAGTATATCATAGAAATTCTAAAAATGTTCGGTATGGAAGATTGCAAACCAGTTATCACTCCCATGAAAACTAGTTGCAAGTTGAGAAAAGATGATGATTCAAAGTCTACAGATAAGAGACAATACATGTCAATGATTGGCAGCCTACTATATGTGACAACATATAGACCAAATGTAATGTAGGCAGTTGGACAGGTGGCACGATTTCAAGCAACACCAAAGGAATCACATGTATTAGTAGTGAAGAGGATTTTCAGATATCTCAAAGGAACATAAGAGTTTGGATTATGGTATCCAAAAGGAAAGGATCTATCACTTATTGCCTACACAAATGTAGATTGGGCAGGTTGTATTGATGACTGACGAAGCACCAATGGAACAAAATTTTACTTGGGTGAGTGTTTAGTATCATGGCTAAGCAAGAAACAATCATCCGTATCCTTATCTACAACCGAGGCAGAGTACATTGCAACAACATCTGTTGTACACATGTTCTTTGGATGAAACAAACTCTCACAGATATACAGGTTGAGTATGATGAGCCCATTCCAATCTATTGTGATAATACAAGTGCCATCAATATCTCAAAGAATCCAGTGATGCACTCCAAGATGAAGCACATTCCAATCAAATATCACTTTTTACGGGAATAGGTTGCAGAAAATAACATCAGAGTTGAGTATGTGGGAACAAAAGAACAAGTGACAGACATCTTTACAAAACCACTTCCACGGGAATCCTTTGAGTATCTTCGCCAAAGAATCAGATTCATTTCTACTCCAAAATGAATGCTTATCTTATATGTCTTAGATGTATACGAGGAAGCACCATAAGAAGACAGTTCATTCAGGGGGAGCAACCCCAGATGGAAAGATACATTTTCCATTGATGACAAAGGGGGAGACATTTATCATATGCAAACGACAGAGACATGGTTCCAGGGGAGTATATTTATTAGATGCAAAAGATAGAGGCATGGTTCCAGGGGGAGCATGAGTGATATGATTTCAGTATTGCATGAGTGTTGCCATCAATGCCAAAGGGGGAGATTGTTGATTAAGGTTGGTTGTCATTGATGTCAACCATTGAAGAAAGCCCTATAGAAAAAAGGTTGGGTAATGGACCCAAGATTTTTTTATGTAAATATGACTCGTTATTGTCTTGTCATGGTTGATAATAAGTAGAAATGGATGAACTCCAAAGTGGTCCCCTTATGGTGAAAGCCCTCACGGGAAGACGCTTTGCGGATTGAGTTATCCTAGAAGTATGGTTAGAGAACCCATGCTTATTTGTGGAATAATGAGATGAAGGTCCGTGAATTTGTCATTGAAACTATCCTAGATGGATATTTCTTGTCATGCAATTTTTGGTGGTATGTGGAACGTCACATAACTCCTTACTCTTACAGAGTTATGGCCTTACGAAGTTGGAGGACCCTCTTATGTCATCTAGAAGCCCCAAAAGGTCAAAGTAGTCAAAATGGTTTAAGATATTTTAGAAGGTAAATAATAAAGTGAATTGATGAGTGTAATATAATTTAAAGTGAATACAAAATAAATTATTTCAATAATAAATTTAATGTAGAAATTAGAAGTGGGTTAACCCTAAAATAAGGAAAGTGGACAAAGTGACCTAGAAGATGTTTTTAAGGAAGCTACTTGGAGAGTATAAATAAGAGGAAGGGCTCTCTCATTTTAGATACACTTGAGCATATGGAATACCTATAGGTGTATGAGGTAACCAAAGGATATCTAAGCTGAATTTTCGAGGGAAGGTGAAAAAAAGAAGGCCAAATTCAAGGAAGGATAAATTCTTTTGATGATGTTTTTTAAGGTATGTTATTTATAGGTCATCTCACCATTTTCACAATAAATTTTTTCTAGAATTATTCAGACCGTGAAATTTCTATGCTATTGAGGAAACATATCCAAGTATCTGTGGTAAAAAATTCATCTTGTGGGTCATTGTATTTTTGGAGTTACACTCCATGGAAAATAAGGTTTGTGGGTAGTCCCGGAACTAGTCAAAACAAGTGTTTCGGGTAAAAACGTCATAACTTCTTCATAACAGATCCAAATTCAGTAATCCAAAATGTGTTGGTTAGAGTACATTTTGTAGTATGTAGTGTAACAGGTTCATATCAATTCAACAAATATTCCATGTGGGGCATGCTCTACAAGGTTTCTCTCTAGAATAAGCCATAATTCAACAAGGTATGCCATTTTTTTCTATAACTACTTTTCTAAGAGGTTCCAAGTAGTGACACCTGGAGGAATTGCATAAAACACACTGAAGAACATTATGTATCAATTTCATATATTTATTCATTAGAGGTACAAAGTTATGATTATTTCAAGTTAGGGTTGTTGACTAATCCAAAACTAGTCATGTGAGACTAAATAAAACTTTGATGTAAATGCTAGTCTCTTGTTGTTTAAATTTAAGGAAGCTTTGCAGGTATGTGATCATATACAATAGGTCTATTACAGAGTTATAAATCATATTTGTATGATGAAATTGATGAGGGCTTTTGGTTGAAGTACAAGTTGGGTACATGTTTGAGACAAGTAGTTGATGAGTTGGCACATACATGAGGTGTATAGTTGATGATGTTGGTACATATTGACGAGTTATAGTTGATGAGTAGTTGACACATGATTGGTACATACTTGGTACATGGTTGGTTGCACTTGTTTATGGTACAGGTTGATTACAGATTGTTTGGTACAGGTTGGTGCATGGTTGATGCACTTGTTTATGGTACATGTTGGTGGATGGTTGATGCACTTGTTTATGGTACATGTTGATTACAGGTTGAGGTACAAGTTGATGCATGGTTCAAGATTATTGGTACAGGTTTACACCGACATATCTCATAGTGATAGTGTGACAGTGGTTCCATCATTCTACTTCTACTTCATGATGGTTGGACAGGGCAAGGACAAGTGGTTGTAGCAACCTTCCGGTTGTAGTCAGAGAACATAGGGGGTTGTAGCCTCCTTCTGGTTGTAGCCAGAGAATTGGGGAGTTGGAGCTTCCCTCAAGTTGTAGCCTGAAAAACTAAGGGGTTGAAGCCTCCTTCCAGTTGCAGCTGGAAAACAAAGGAAGTTGGTGCTTCCAATGAATGTAATTCTTCAAGACATATAAGAAAAAGAATTACCTGGTTTTCTCCCGATTCGGGTTTCCACGTAAAACACTGGTGTACTGTGTATGTGTGTGATTGTTCATTTCTTATTGCTCATTATTGGATAATAATTCTACATTGATATAACATTTGGATTATTTGAAGAAAAAGGATTATAATTACGCTATTACTAATTCACCCCCCTTCTCAGTAATCCAACAATTTCGCCATTGATATTGTTATCACTCCAGGAAACTCTTCTAGGTTGTAGCTTGAATATGCCTGGTAACTTAACTATTTTCTCAATGTTGAATATATAATTGGATCAAGATGGATAACTAACTCACTGAATCTTACACTCAAGACAGTCTAGGTATATTCAACATTACAAGGCCTTCAATAGCTATTATCAGACAGATTGTGTATCAAATAGAACATAATCTAATCACATAAACCGGATCACACATATATAAAACAATAGGTATGATGGGTCTAGAAACTAGTACAATAGCTTATGATCCTTTGCCAAATAATCAAATAGTGAGATGAAAATCACCTATGGATTATATGAGCATAGACAGAGAATGGAATTCACTCATAAACATAGAAAGATAAGAAAGAAGGAATCTGATAACATCAATGAAAGAAGCTTGCAAGTTTCTTATATTAAAGAAAGTGTCTCAACACAAAATATAATAATCTAGTATTTGAAATCAAACCAATATTCCTTAAAAGTTTATGGCTTTATAGCCTTTACATGAGAAATCTAGATCCTAAAAAGTTGGATCAGGTTTACTTGAAATAGTAAGTCAAAATATAGTACAAGAAAATAGGAAGAGATGCTAAAAACTAGGTCAATCTCCTCATCCTTGATGATCTTCGTATCCTTCAAAACTTTGACAGGTTTAGAAATCCTTCCAATGCTGTTGAGTATCCATAAAAGATAAGATAAGTCGAATCTGCTATTTCTGGTAAAAACTGTTTCTGTACCGAGAAAATAGGTAGCTAATTCCATATTGCCACCTTGTTAAACGCCTCAAAAAGCAAAACAAAACCTTAAATATGATGTGTTTAATTATTATCCATATTTTGAAATCATCCTCGAGGCATTTGATTAAGAAAAACTTGGATCTGGGCGAAAATACAACCTCTCTGCCTTGTCTGTACCTTTCGGTGACTAGAAGAGTTAAAATCTGAGACTGTATGCCACAGAAAGTTCTGCTTTCGGTGGCTAATGAACAATGAAACGTCCGCCTAAGCCACCGAAACCTAAGATTAAAAACAATTCACAAAATTGTAAAAATGCGTTACCTCTGTGCTTTAAGAACTTCAGGTATGCTCCTCTAGAGTCTTTGTAGTATGAGAAAGGTTCTCTATGGCCACTGCTAGGTTCTCCAGGCCTGAGTGAACTATAGGCTTTGGCTTTTTAAGCATGAGTTTAATCTTTGAACACCTAGCAACCTTATATGCCTTCTGGTTTGCTTGAATTAGATTTTCAGTTTTTCTTCTCCAGCTTGACATACATCTTAGCAAGTATATGAAAAGAATCATATAATTCAACATTTCTTTCTACTAGATTTGTATTCCTTCTCTTGATTTATCTTTCAAGAATTTCAAGTTCATATACTTGCCTGAGAAGTTGATTTATCTTTTGTGATGAAGACTTCTTTGGTTTGCAGGTTGATGCTTCAACAACTTGCTGATCTTGATCTCCTTTAGGTACTTGTGAAATAAAGTCTTCATGCTCTTTCATCGACTCTCCTGCTAGAACTGCTTCTAGAAGACCTTGCTCTGCCATAGCTTCCTCATGCTCTGTTTCAACATGTTGTTCTTCATCCTCAGAGTCTGTGTAGGGGAGATTTAGGATGTTTTTATTTCTTGGAGGAGATTCTGCTTTCCCTGTATCATGACTGAAATCCAATTTTTTCTTAGCTTTCCCAGGCTTAGAAGATGGAGAGGGATGATCAACTGCAACTACAGAGATGGGTCTCCTCTTCCTCTTTCCACTTCTAGGAGTAGAAGACTTCTTTGAAGAAGTCTTCTCCTTATCTTCTGGCTGAAAGTCTGTCTCAAATTCATTCCAAAAGAGGAAATGATCCCATTTCTTGTGCCTTCTCTTCAACAGCTCACAAACCATGAGTGTGATTAGGCCATGATGAAAAAGCCTACCCTTAACTTTACTTGGTTTTTCCCTAACTTGGTAGGCCATTTTCTTCAATTTCCTGTAGAGGTAATAAGGCAAGTTCAAAGGAGTCCTGCCAGTGAAGTGGTTCATCAATTTGAAATGATAGATCATTACCTTGTAGTACTACCTTCACAAGTTATATAAACAAGGATGGATTTTAACAAGTTCTTCCATTTATCCTCAAGAAAAGACATGGGAATGTCTTTCTTCCAAATTAAAATTTTATGCTCTGGTTTGAGATAGGACCTAAACTCCACATCCTTGGTGACTGTAATCTTAAACAAAATCTCTCTGGTTCTGGGCAGTTCCGTCACCTCTGCTATGAGAGCTTCATCTACTATGAATTCATCCTGGCCAATGACAACTTTTCTCCCATCGAAAGTCAGAGAAAAAGCCTCTGCTACCTGTTGGTGAGAGCTCTGCAACTTTTCACAAAACCTGTAACACCATGCATCTTTGAATGGCTGGCATACTTTTGGATGTGACTCTAGGTAGCGTATGTCATTTATCTCTTTCCTGAGAGAAACTGCTCCTCTCCTCATCTGGTAAACTTCTCCTGTACACCTGCAAATGAGAACTTGGCCTTGGGGAAGACCACATAGAGAAGACGGGGGAAGGTTATGGTTCAACTACGACAGAGGCGAAATATGAGGAAAGTTTACAAGATGGCCCTGACTTTGAGGGATTTGAAAGAAAATGAGGATTTGAAATGGCAATGATTATCAAATCAATCTCGAAGTGTAGAAAGGTACAAATAGCCACGTGATTTTGCTGGCCCTGAATTTGGAATAATTCAATTAATCACACAGATCTCAAATCCTAGATCTTAGGACAGGTGTAAGATAGAAAGGATTTAGGGTTTAGTAAATCACATCAATATTCATAATGAAACTTAAACACCTCTTACCAAGTAATCATCAACCACTTCTTGTATTTCCGGTGGCTAATGAGTAATCATAATCCTTCACACTTGACGTTTCATGCATGATGAAGAGACGTGCTAGCCTTTTTCAAGCTCCTCCACTTTCGGTGGCTAGAGTAGCCCTGAATTTCGCGTTTTAGCTTCCAAAAGCTAAGGATTTTGGTGGCTAATGAACATTTGAACAGTCCTCCTAAGCCACCGAAACCTAAGATTTGACCTTTTTTGAAATGAAAATGAAACCAAATGTTTTTCAAACTTTATTACATGCATAAAGCTCTAAAAAATGAGCCTTAAAAAATTTAGAAATGTATTTTTTGAATGACATTCCATCACCTAAAATAAAACAACTTGATTAATTTATTTAGGAGACAACACTGGCTCCTATTGGGGGTGAAAGCCTCCCTGTGAGGTTTCAAGAACCACAGAACCAAAGCCTTTCCTGTAAAACAAAAATTCAAACCTATCTACTAGTGTTTCCATTGGGCATGGAGTTATTTTGCAAAAAACAAAAACTGAAAATAAAATTTACAATGGCAAGGCTTTGAAGCCTTAGATAAAATAGAGTTTTAGAAAACGCCCATTGACTGGGCCACCAAACATTTCTTCACCTTCCAGACTTTACAGAATGAAACTGTTGTTATGTTGTACTTGAGTTATCATGAAAGGACTGGTCCACAAAGAGTCAAACTTGCCATGCTTGCCTTTATCTTGTCTGAGAGCATTCCATTTCAGAACCCAATCACCAACCTGAAAGTTGTCCACCTTTTCTTTTCTATCAAAAGTATCCTTGATCCTCTTTTGATGAGCTTCTGATTTGTCCACCAACTGTTCTCTGACTTGCTGCAATTCTACCAAGTCAAGCATTCTTCTCACTATTATTCCTGAGTTTATACTTTAAGCCTCTGTTGGCAGCCAATACAATTTTTTCTATTGCCCTATAAGCTGCCTACACCTACGTCTTCTGAACTTCAAATTGACGTCGCATTTTGCAAATAAACAATGTTTTCATTCCTTGCGACAATTTGCAAATAGGTTTCCATTTAGTTTTCACGACTGTAAGCGTGAAAAACTCCTCCATCGTTATTTGAACTGTCATGATCTTCTCATTGATATTATGAAAGGCACTTATTGTATGGCTATATGAATTTTCAAACTTTGCCTATCCTTACTTTGATTGCACAATTTAATTTTATTAAACTAGTAAGGCATTGAGCATGAAAATTTATCGTTTGGGACTTGCCTAGTCATTCGATTGCATAGGGGTCATGGTTTTATTTTGTTTTTATATGATGTGATCCTTATTATCCTAAGCTCTTGGCCTATCGATTTTTTGAAATCAATTGTCACCATGTTTTTAAACCTTTGATTAGAATGTTTGATTATGCAATGACGCGTTGGTTAAACATTTGGGTTTTGATTTAACGTTGAAAGACAATGGTTTAAATTATTACAATGGCACATATTTGACTTTGGTTCGATTTCACATTGAACATTCATGGTTTCAAACAATACATTGGCGCATTGATATATCATCCATCGTTTGATTTTTGAGTTGGCCGATTAATATGGTTTAGACGATGTTATGATTGATTGAACAACATTGTACTTTGTCATTACTGCTATGCATGGCGGTGATAATCCCACCACCCTCGCACGCGCACATTAATTTGCTCCCCTTTCATCGTTCGCAGCTGTTATCCCAAAAGACTTTTCTCCTGTGTGTTGTTGTTTTCAATCCAAAACCCTGACCATGCGCCCGCACCATGGATCTAGTCGTAAGGGCTGAACCCAATGGTAGCCAGGCTTTGTTGATGTTCGACAGTGCTTACAGAGACCTTGAGGAATTTGGATGGCTCCCGTTCATACAGAAGTTTGATGGTTTTAACCCTTGCGTGGCTCGACAATTCACATTAACCTTTGATGACTGTCGAGCCAAGGTTGGGGATGTCCAATTGGAAATTGACGAGCAATTTCTTAGTTTATCTACCGGTCTGCCTGCCACTAGACATAGATGGTCAAAAAATTGCAAAGTGGAAGAGGTCCCGTGGACACTGCTCTTCCAGTCACGTAGGGTGAGCTCCTGTGACAAAGGTTTGCCCGCGAATATGCTCAAGCAACGTTGGCAGGACTTGCTGATGATAACCAAGCAGTTTATCACCTGCGAGGGTCGATATGGTTTTGTTTTCTTGTACCACCTTTGGTTACTTATGGTTTTCATGGGCTATGAGCTTAATATGCCTTATTACTTGCATAGGAGCCTGTTTAAAATGTCTAAAAGATACAAGCGGAATCAGGCTGATAGCAGCCTTTTTCACTTTGGATTGATTAAAATGATTGTCATTTTTCATTTGGGGTTACACCGAGACTGTTGGAATGATTTTCTTACTCGCAATAATTTTGGAGATTCAAACCCACCACAAGTTGACAAACCTGTGGTGAGTGAGGGAAATTCTGTACCCCCGGTACCCTACAGTGTTCTGTTGCCTAAACCCTTACCTGACTCACCTATTGACCTACCCAATTCTGTAACCAAAGATGTCGAAACTGTTAAACACGTGGGCAAGAAACCTAAAGCCAAACCTACTGCGAATTCCATAGGCAAAAAGAACGCCCGATTAATCTCTCGCATGGCGAGAAACAAACCGAAACCTCCTGTCAACCCTGACCCTATCATGGTGAGTGAAGATTCCGACTCGGAGGTGGAACGTTACCTGGCAAGTGAGTATCCCTATTCGGAAGGTCTTTGTGCCAAACCCGCATACGACTTTGTGAAAAACCTACCACCTTGCTTGCAAAATGACCCTAATTATCCAGGCATTAAATTGCCTTGTGAAACCCCCGGTGACTCGTCAAAACCCTCCCCTGCTCTACATCAACCAGCTGTGCCACCTTGTGATTAGTGTGGCTCGTGGTTAGAAAGGTATTACCTCGATGTGCCAATGCTGCAGTCCAGAATTCATTCTCTGGAGGATCAAGTTGTAAGGCTTACCAGTCAGAAGGCTAAATTGCAATCCACTGATAAGAAACAGAGGACAATAGGTTCAATTTTGTTTAAGAATGTGGAGTCGGCTACGGCGGTCGTCAATTCAAAATTGGCATAGCTCGAGCAGCCTCACTGGTATGACTATCACCTGTTTATATGACAAACTCGTAGCTCTGTTTACAGCGTGGATTTGCTTTGACACATAAGCATGCACTATATGCATAATTTTGTTTT
>ML792428.1:146604-175812 GCA_009831015.1 Picea engelmannii | reverse complement strand
AATTTTCAATCAAACTTACTGAAAGCAATGTAACTATAAATAAAACATGAAAACAAACCGGTATATACAATGAAAGTTCGAAAACATATTACTGCATGTAGTGTTTAAGGTATCGCCCATTTACAGGGACGCTCATAATATCTCCATTAAGATTTTCTAATGAAAAAGCATTTTCTCCTTTTGAGGCCGAGACTCTATAAGGGCCAGACCAAATCGAATCGAACTTGCCGTGTTTGCCAGTGTCTTCTCTTCTGGCTTCCCATTTTAGTACCAGATCTTTAGGGAGGAAATCTCTATCCTTGGCCTTTTGATCGAATAAAGCCTTCATCTTATCCTGATATCTCTGCAACTTTTCATTTACTTCTGCTCTATTTTGCTGAATTTCGACCAACCGGTTTGCTCTCCTCATAATGTCGTTAGGTTCTTCGTTTGAATCTTGCCAAATTTTCATTACTGGCAGAGCAAGATTGATTGGTAAGATAACATCAGTGCCATATACCATCTGGAAAGGGGACATTCCAATATCCCTTTTGGTACTTATCATGTTGTCCCATAGAGCATATTTCAAATGGATATGCCATGTCTTCTTGTTCTCAGTCAATATTTTTTTTATCACAGTTGTGAGACTTTTGTTAGATGACTTGGCTAAACCGTTGCCCTACGGATAATAAGCTGTGGAGTGTCCTAATATGATGTTGAATTTTTGGCAAAATCTTATCATAGCCATCGATTTGAACGCTTGTGCATTGTCGATGACTATTTTTCAGGGACAACCAAATCTGGATAAAATGTTTTCTTCTAGAAAATTGATTACAACTGCGTCAGTTGCGTTTCTCGTGGGAATAGCTTCCACCCACTTAGTAAAATAGTCCGTTGCGGTTAGAATCCCCCTGTGATGAGCACTGGAATGTGGGTGAATCTCTCCGATGAAATCAAGACCCCATTGCTGGAAAGGGGCTTCGATTTTAACTAGAATTAGAGGCAAAGCTGGGACTTTCTGTTTACCTGTAAACAAATGACAGGGAATACAAGTTCAAACTTTGGTATTTACGTCCGTGAAAAGTTTGGGCCAGTAATATCCAGCTCTTAATATTTTATAAGTTGTGGTTCACCAAGCGTGGTTTCCTCCACACACTCCCTCATGGAACTCATCTATAACCTTTTCAGTTTCGGTCTCGACTAAGCAACTCAGCAAGAAACCCAGGGGATCCTTCCAATATAATTTTTCGTCTATAATACAATATTTTATAGCATGTAGCTTCAATGTCCTGGCTTTAGATGGGCTTAGTTCACTGGGACATTGAAGAGTCAATAGATAAGAAACAATATCATGATACTAGACTGAAGAAGAAAACCTGTCTTCTATCTCAACCGTAGGTGTAGCGAAATCGAGTTCATTTATCTCTAGGAAACCCTCATCTTCCTGTAGATGATTTATTCCGAGTGCCTGCAAGTTGGATTCAGATAACAATTTAGCTAGACCTTGGCATTTAATGATTTTTATTGGTTTGGCTTCAAGATCGAACTCCTGAATCTTAGCTAGCCATCTGCCTCTTCTCCCATCACTATCTGGCTGAACCAGTATGTCTTTGACAGAGCTTGTAGGAACATAGGCTATGATCTTCGAATGTAATACGTATGTTCTGAAGGCCTTGAGAGCCTTTACCATTGTGTAAGCTTGTTTTTCTAGTATATTATATTTCAACTCAACATCTCTCATACTTTTACTGAAAAAAACAATGGTTTCTTCAAAGCCTTCTTCATTTTTTTGTAACAATACAATTGCGATAGTGTGTTCGGAAGCGAAGGAAAAAATCAGAAATTCTTTTGTGTAATCAGGACTTGCCAAGACTGGCGCTTCGCTGATAAATTTTTTGATTTGTTGAAAAGATGCTTTGGCTTCACTTGTCCACTTCATCTCACTGTTCTTTTTCAACATATTTGTGATCAGCTTCACAATTTCGGCGAAGTTAGTTATAAATCTTCTCAAGAAATTTATTTTTCCTAAGAAGGATTGGATTTCTTTTACATTTCTAGGGATATTTATAGTATCTATTGCTTCAATTATTTTGGGATCAATTTTGATTCCGTCTTTAGACACTACATGACCTAATAGATTACCTTCTTGCATACCGAAATGAGATTTTTTGGGATTGAGGGACAAACCAAATTTACGACATTTCTCGAAAGTTTTCTTTAGGTGCACTAGATGTTCCACATCAGATTTTGAAAAAACAGTCAGATCATCGAGATAGATAACAACAAATTTATCTCTCTCACCCACAAAGGCGATGTCCATGGCTCGCTGGAAGGTTGCCCCTGCATTCATCAATTCGAAAGGCATTTTATCGTACATGAAGGTACCCCAAGGGGTAGTGAAATTCATTTTTTCCTTATTATCTTGGTGTACCGCGATCTGATTGTAACCTGAAAAACCATCAATCATCGACATTCCGTTAGCTCCAACTACTCTCTCTAAAGCGTGGTCCATCTTAGGAAATGGATAATTGTCTTTGAGTGATGATCGGTTCAGGTTTTTAAAGTCAACACACAGTTTGATTTCGCCATTTTTCTTTCTTATTGGGACTAAATTAGCCACCCACTCAGAATATCTTAGTGGGATGATGATTTTGGCGTCCAAGAGTTTTTTGACTTCTTTTTCTATTACTGGTAGCAGGATAGGGTTTATCTGTCTGAGCTTCTGTTTAAAAGGCTTGACACTAGGTTTCAAATGAATTTTATGTTCGATTATAGAAGTATCATAAGTTCTCAATTCGTCGTAAGACCAAGCGAAAACGTCTTTGTATTTTCTAAGCAACTCAGTGTATTTACTTTTGGTTTCTGGGGACAGGTATTTGGATAGTTTCACCAATCGAGGGTTTTATTTGGTACCTATGTCACAGTCCTCAACCTCTTAGGGTTGAGGTTGTAAAGTGGATTTTAAAGGGATATCATCTTGATTAAATAACCTTTCCAAGGGAATCAGGCCCTTGGGGATTTGGTTATTTTTTAGAGCAAGCATTTGATGATTGGCGATTTTATCGTGAAACTCTTGGGGGTATTCCCCTTCCTGCATGATCCAAACAAGATCATTTTGGTTTTCTTGGTTGGCGTGTGTTTCGGCAAACTCGTCTATTGATTCTAAAAAATTGTGTAGTTGTTCATCGTCCTCAAAAACTTGCCAGTGTTGAATTTTATTGGTTATGGAAGGTCAGTGTCTCATTTGTATATGGTACTTTAGTTTGAAAGCAATGGGAGGTGTGAATGTTGAGGCTGCTTTGGCTAATGCATCAGCCTGTTGGTTTTCAGTTCGTGGAATGTAGTGGACTTTGACAGAGGAGAAGAAATTTTCGATCAGATCCCAGACACAATTCATGTAAGACCTCAACCTAGGATGTTTGGCCTCGTATTGTCCATTTACCTGTTTTACAATTAGCTCGGTGCCACCAAAGATTTCAAGGTTTTTTATTTTTATTCTCCTAGTGACTTCTAACCCTAATACTAAGGCTTTATACTCGCATACATTATTAGTGTGGTCCACATTCCACTGTAGTCTATAGGAAAAGGGAATTACAAATTGATTATCAGGGGCCACAAGAAGTGCCCCAACTCCAGCTCCAAAGTAGGATGAAGCATCGTCAAAAAACATCTTCCACACACTAGTGCTATATACATTTTTTTTAATTTAATTTAATTTTTTTTTATTCTTTTTTTTCTTCTGTACAACTTTCATATATACCTAAAACAATATCATCATCAATGGATAAAATAAAATTTCCTAAATCTTGATCTGCAATATATATAGGGTGGTTGTTCAGGTTGCACGGATCACTTACCGTGAATACCAAACTGGTTTCTTTGTACATGCGTGTGAACTGTCCTCCAAAAACTAGAATAATAGCATATGTCATGTCAAGCTGGAGAGATCACCCAAGCTTGGTGCTCTAGGATCTGGATAACAACATACCATATTTCGGAGGAATATCGGCGACCACTACATCCATGAGAATGTTTTTTGCAGGTATTTGTGCCAGATTTACCACCAAGTCTTTAATCATGCCTATACATTTAACTTTTCTTGAATCGAATGAATATAAATCTCCATAAGGCCTAGTGATTTCGAGACCCAACTTATCCATAATGTCTTTAGGAATTACATTGTGGGATGCTCCAGAATCGAGCATACAATTATGGAGTAGTTGGTCGAACAAGGTTAACATGATATAGAAGGGAGCAACAATGTCTTTGGCGCCTTCGAAATGAGGACCAAAAACTATGTTCGACTTGTCATCTTCTAAGTTAATGACGTCGGCTTGGCTTTCATATTCTGAACAAATAATCATCTTGGCAATTTGTTTTTTGTAGATTGGGTTTTTTGCCAGCTCGACAAGAGGTATGGGGATCTTGATTTTATTGATTTCATTTTCCAGATTGAAATTTCCCACAATTTTGTCATTCTCTATGGTTTGGGCTTCGACTCCCTTCTCATCAACTTTCTTTTGTGGTGAAGGTTTTGTTTTAGTTGTAGGATATTTTGTTTTCTGTGTTTTGACTGTGGGTGTTTCAACTACCTTAGTCTTGATAGGCTGTATGTTCGTTATGTTAGTTTTTTCAGTCTGCTTTAAACATTTTTTGAAACTGTCTCGTCTGTCTCGCCCCTTGTCAAGATCTTTTTCGTTTGGGCGATTGCAAGACTCCTGTTTTTGGGCCTTAAATTGTACTTCTGGTGAAGTTCGACCATTATACCATCTGCAATACCCTGGTAGGTCAAATCTTCAGACGTACTGTCATTTAGGTCATTTTCCAATCTATTTTCTTTATTTAAAATTTTTTCATAATCTTGTCTCGATAAATAGGGTTGTGTCTCATCATCACCCAGATTGTTTATATCTTCCTCTAATTCCTCGAAATCTTCTAAATCTTCCTCTCCAATGAAGTTTTCACTCTTGAAGGGGGTTGGGATTTTTTTATCCTCATTCTTAATCGGTTTTTGTGGGGCTTGAGGATTGGGATTCCTTTTGAAATCCTTTCTAGGAAAATGGTTATTTTTTGTTTGATCTAATTCCATTTTCAAAATCTTATTAGATATTTCTTTAATTATTATAGCCATGTCGTCCATTTTGTCCCCTGAAGATCTTCCTGATATGGAAGATCCTCCTTGTTCTCTATACCTTCTGGTTTCTTTTTTTCCAGTCTCCATTTTGGCTTTCATCTTTCCTGAAGCCATCATGTTTGATTCAATTTCTAGGGCATCATCTTGCATCTTGGTGAGGTCTACTGATCTCCTCTCTCTTAATAGTAGGGCGAAATCAGGGTCGAAAGATCTAGCGAAAGTTACTTTCATTGCAGGCTGAGAAAGTTTGACCTCGATGGGAATTTTATTGTACAATTTATTAAACCTTTGGGTGAACTTGAGAACTGATTCATAATTTTTCTCTCTAAGAGCCCCGAATTCGGTCAGATAATAGAGGTGATCTTTCCTTTCTCCCCATTGTCTAATGAAAGCACCCTTGAGTTCATCGTATGACCATAAATATCCCGCTGGTAAGCCTTGGAACCAGGTTATGACCTGCCCTTCGAAATTTTGTACTAAGAGTCTGGAGTAGACATCTTAGTTCTCAAGTCCTAGGATATCAACAAATTGGTCAAATAAATTTATGTATTCTTGTGCGGTTAAATCGCCTTCCCCTGTGAATTTTGGGAGATTTTTCATGTAATTTTTAGGAAGGTCATGTAGGGGAACTGGGAGGAAAAGAGGGGCATATCTGGCAGCCACCTTAGCAAAAATTCCAGGGAGTGGTACTTGGACGCCTGTCGCTCCTCCTGCGGCACCACCTACAACACCGCCTCCAGCCCCCGCACCTCCGTGCGCAGCCATTGATAGTTTTGAGGTTGAAACTTGAGGTGTATGAGGAGAAATCTCACAAAATCTTGGTAGATTTTGAGTTGTACTTGAAAGTGATATAAAGGTTGTAGGGAACTGATCGTCAAGGCAGAAGAAACTAGAGGAAGAAGGCCCAAGATGAAAATAACTTGTTCTTCCAGACTCGTAAGACGAATATATCGGAGATTCGACAGGGGTTAAATCAGAATATACATGGCATTCATCAGAGTGCTTGGTAGTAGGAGTGTGCACTTCGGGAGAAGAGAACGCATCGATCGAAAGGGGGAGGGAGAGGGATCTCTCAATTATTCCTCTGACGTTCAACCATGTAGAATTTGGTTGACAGATGACATGTGTCGGTGAAATGATTTGTCAAAGAGATCTTCTTGATTTTAAAATCTTTTCCAGATCAGAAACTGGCAAGGTCTGCTTGTTGTACGGGTTCTTTCTGGAGTTCTTTCGGATAAAATCCAGTTTACTTATTGTGGAGTCGTCAAGTGAAAGATAAAAGTAGCCTTAGAAGGTTTTTCGATCTTTTCTCACTATCAAAGAAAGAAAGTGTCAATGTCGTTCTTCCCAGGGAAAATATTCGTTTCTTCGTCCCCGACAACGATGCCAAAAAGATGTTGTTCCTGAGTTTATACTTTAAGGCTCTAAATCATACCGTCAAGGCATCCGAAAAGGTGGGGATAGTTAATGTGTAAAAAAGGCTAGTTCAAAGGAAAGTGAGATCAAAGTTGGTTCCTTAATTGTCTCTGTCTAGCTTCCCATTGTTCCTGGATACTAATATCCCTTTCAATCACAACCCATGAGCGTTCAAGCTCTACCCGTGTATTTGTTGTTTGTAATATGGTATTAAATAGGTTCAACGTAATGCTTGTCTGATCTGATAGACCAAGTTCTATATTAGGTTGTCTAGTAACTGGAATAGTCATGAAAGCTGAGGGTTTCTTTTTTGTAAATCAAAAATATTTTCAAGGGTTGCAAATTTCTGGTCCGAATTAACAAAAATAAAACTTTTGAATTATGAATCAATAGTATAACAGAAATAAAGGTCGCTTCTAGTATCTGAGTCAAATTTAATGAATAAGATGCATGGAATGAAGAAAGAAAAATAAATATATAGTCATATGACAAAAATGAGGCATCAATTAAAGAGGAATCTCATTTTATGTTAATACAATAAAGAGGGATGATAACCTTGAAGAAGTATACCATTTCAGAGTTCTAAAATTTTTATAGGTCTTATATCCACTGATAGCTGATACAGAGGAAAAAAATGCAAACGATTAGATAATCTGACTGTTTAATCACCACAATAGAAGTTGCCACATGAAAACGTTCAAACGAAGGTATGAAATAAAAGATTGAATGACAGAGAGACACATAACTCAGGCTTGACCAGATATGGAATCTTCAATCTATATGGTATTAATTCAGGCAAAAAGAAATTTCCTCTTCACAATCCCATCTAGAAAAAAGCCTTCTCCTAGTCTTGAAAAGTTACATTTATACAAAACTACCAATCTTAAGACGGTTGGTGATTTCCTAATTCTTAGTGACTAACTATTTGTTAAAAAAAATAGATCCGAAACCGTTTGCATGATCTTCTCCATTTTTCCATTTTCTTAGAAGTAAAGATCTTCCAAATGATACTTTTACTTTGTTGATGACTCTCCTTCTTTTGATTCAATAAATTTAATGCATCTCTCCAGGAATTGTGTAAAATTTCTGGGGGGTTCTGGAAGGTCTTTTGCTTTGAACAGATAAACCTTTCTCTGTATCTTGGAAAGACAGTCTTCAACTCATTTATCTGCAAACTTTATTGACTACAGTTTTAAGTTGGGTTCAACTAACAACCTGCCTATTAGGGTGACATCCATTTTTCTTAGCTGTGAAATTTCCATTTGAATTTCACTCAAATTTTCTCTAAAATTTAATTGATGTCTTACAATATTAATCTGTCCCAGAAGTCCTGTACAATTGCCTTTCCCAATGTTCAATGAACCTTTGTCTAAAATATCAAAAACCTCTTCACAGTCATCTCTGATTTCTTTGACTATTCTTTTTCTTTCAGTTATGTTGGTTTCCCATAGCTTGAGCATGATGTAACCTTTGATTTGTTCTGTGACTGATACTTTCATAGTTTTGGATATCTCTTCACCTATCAATTATATGATTTCCTTTTGGAGAGTAATCCTCACTGCTTTGGCTTCTTGTCCCCTCAGCATAATATTATCAAAGGCATTATCTGCTTCTTGAAAGTAATTCTGAATAATCTCTATCTTGGAAATCAATTTCTGTTGTTCAAATTCTATTTTTGAATGCACTTCCAGTGACTGGGCCTGGAAAGATTTTAGATCTATAATCTATATTTCCATCAAATTTAATCTAGCCTATAATTGTTCTGCATGCTCCTTTTGCTGAGTAACCTGTAGTTGACTTGCTTGTATCTTCTGGTTCATTTCGTCCAAGCTTGTTTTGAGTAATTGAACTTCTAACCTTTCGGCAGCCCTTGTCTGCTCCAAGCTTTTACTCACCTCTTCTCTGACATTCTCCTCAATATTCTTTAACTGATCTTGTAATTGTGCTATGATGTTATCACTCTTCTTTATCGTCTTTCTCATGTTTCCCACGGTAAAAAAATTTGTTGTTTCCATGGCTCCGATGGAACCTACTATCTCTGTAGAGAAATCCTCTTCCTCCAAATTATGTCCGTCTATCAAGACTTTATGCTTTTTTACCATATTCCCCTCCTTTTTATGCATCTCCTTTTTCGGGACGACCTTCCTTTTTCTGCTAAAAAAATAATTAGAAGGAGGAATCTCATCTATGGGAATAGAGGTGAGGTCATCAACAAATAGAGCTCCTATCTGTGGGAGTCCAAAAGTGGACTGTAAGGGGGTTAAGGAAGCTATGGGACTTCCTAGCTCTGTAGATCCTTTCCCTCCTACTGCCTTAGGCATATTGACATCAACACCAGGCGATGAAGGGGGAGTAATCTTACCAAACTTGGGAGGTCTCCCTGACCTTTTCTCTGCTTCGGTCTCTTTGTTTTGTGGAGGCCTTTCCATATCCTGTGGGACTTTTTGGGGATTTCCCTTCTTCTGTGCTTCCTGTTTGAAACCTGGGGGAACACTTTCTTGCTCCTGGGGGAGGGTAATTTTTTCTCCTTGCAGTACTTGGGATAGACCACTTCGTCTATGCTTTTGAAAGGTCCGAAAGCTAGTTTGCAGGTCGGATGACAGTGTCTGTACTCGTTCTAACACTTCTTTATAAGTCTTGGTCCCTTTGAACATGTCATCTCAAGGGGAATCCTCATGTTCATATGCTTTCATATTGCAGTGTATCAAGTGTTTGTTCACTAGCTGATAAGGGTCATGCCTTTTGTACTCAATATTTAACAATTTAACTTCTTCGAGTGCTTTTGCTTCCACCCTGGAATGTCCCAAGTTTTGTAATGAAATTTCCTGATGTGCACAGGGAAGACTGGCTAGGACTTCTTTTGAGTTTCCTTTAGCTCTATTCCGATACCACCTTTCACTATTTGGTGTGCTACTTCCCTACACACTAGTCTATCCGGGAGGAATTTTGGAAGTGCGTGAGGGGGGATTGAGCACCCATAAACCCTGATGTAGGAAAATCTTTCTTCAATGAACCAGTTTGCTATTGGCTTGAGGTTTTTTGAAATTGCTTCAGAAATGCAATGAGGGTCACAACCAAAAAACATTCTATGCATTGGTATTACCACGAAATGACAAATTTCGTAAAACAATTTTTTTGCATTTTCTTCCCATAGCTCAGAGTGATACTCGTGAATGGGTTCGAGACAAGTTATGTTCCAACTCCAATTCATTTGGGGGAATGGATTCATGAAACAAATTGCATCCATGATGTATGCTGACATGTAAAAGGCCACTGGTTGACCTCGGGCTCTTGCAATTTTGTAATCTGAAACCTCTTTGGCTATGTTATCGGATAAAATCTTGTCCCAGTTGAAACTATATCCTTTTGATGCTTCTTCTAAAAAGGGCACCCATTCTGTAGGGAAATGACATGGATTCTTTTTTCCGAAGAGTCTGCACAACATCATGGCTACATAAACCATGTACTCATTCAAAGAGGTTGTGGCATAAATGTCGTGGGTATCGGCCCTAAATTTTGATGGACATCTCCACCAGCCTTTGATTAAATCAGGGTAAGTTTGGTCTGCCTCAGTGCATTCCTTTCTCTGAAATTCAGCTATAAATCCGGCATTGTAAATGAATTTAGGACTGGGTCAGAGTTTGTACATAACCTGGATATGTTCAGGTCTAAACAAGACGATAATGGCCCCTTGATCATTTAAAATGCTTCTCGTTGGAATATCAACCTTCTCCAAAGCCCAATTGATCATGTCGTTGTACACCATGAGCCGTGGGCGTGTTTCAATTTTGTGAAGTTATGATTCTGCTATGTCCCGAAGGTGATTCTCAGAATCATTAGAGGAATTTTTTATCTCGCAGTCCAGGTTTTCATAAATTTGTCTCCATGATTTAATCGAGTCGATAGCATGTGGCGTGGTGTCGGATATGACATCTCCCTCCGGGCTAGAAATCTCAGCTGTATCTTCACTCTTCTTGGGTCCCTTCTTTGGTGCCATGACTTTTGTATTGGAATGAAAACCTGTCACAGAAGAGAGGTGTGTAAGCTCGGCTAGATGCGACTTACTCCTGATAGAAAGAGCAAGAATAAGGTTCAAAACACAGACCTTAAATTTTTATTTAACTCATTTAATGGTGAAAGTACTTACTCAGCTGCCAATAATTTAATTACCTTTAGTGCAGAGAATATTTCTGAAATACACATTTGTGTCACATAAATCACCGGCTATCCGTTATTAATATGGCCGTATTTTGGCGATTCTAAAATCAAAATTCAAAAAATCTCGTTTGACGGAACCCAAAAAATGAAAATACCTAAGAAGTTTAATTACCATTTAAAGTATTTAAAACAAAGTTAGTTCACTTTAACATTGATATTGAGTCGGGACTTCGCGTTTCAGGGTTTCGGGGATCTCGCTTACATGAGGTATGTCGCCACTAAACCTCGAATCTCGAAATCGCGATGGGAAAAGTTTAGGCCTTAATTTTGGTATTGAGTCGGGACTTCGTGTTTCGGGGTTTTGGGGATCTCGCTTACATGAGGTATGTCGCCACTAAACCTCAAATCCAAAAATCACGATGGGAAAATTTTAGGCCTTAATTTTGGTATTGAATCGGGACTTTACGTTTCGGGGTTTCGGGGATCTCACTTTCATGAGGTATGTCGCCACTAAACCCTGAATCCCGAAATCACGATGGGAAAAGTTTAGGCCTTAATTTTGGTATTGAGTCGGGACTTCGCATTTCGGGTATCTCGCTTACATGAGGTATGTCGCCACTAAACCTCGATTCCCGAAATCATGATGGGAAAATTTTAGGCCTTAATTTAGTATTAGTAATTTAATTAATCAGGATCAGGAACTAACTTTCATTTATTTCGGGAAAATGGGGATCGGGATTTCGCGATTCAAAATGTATTGAAATCGTGTTGTTTTGAATGAACCTGAATCCCGAAAGGTTAAACGATTGTTAATTAAATCCTTAAGGGTTTTAAATTTTCATGATTAAAAGTACTTTACAGAATGTCCATCGAGACTTTAAAAACGCTTGAGCTTTCTGCCTTTTATTATTTAAAAAAAAAAAAATCCATTTCGGGATTTTGGTACCGGGATTTTGGGATTGATAGCGATGATTATACCTTATGAAAAGACGAATCCCCAATAAGAAATTTTTTAGTTTTAGAGATAAAAAATTTAAGACCTGGTTTCAACACTCACCATATCATTTGATTCAGTTTGTTCTTTCTGAAAGAACTTAGCCACTGGTAGAACTAGTTGAATGGGGAAAATGGAATTAGTGCCATAAACTAGTTTGAAAGGAGAAGTCCCTATAGATTTCTTGTTGGTCACTCTGTCAGCCCAAAGAGAAAACTTTAGTTTAGAATCCCATCTCTTTTGATTCTCCTCCAACAACTTTCTGATGATTCTGACTTGACTCTTATTGGATGACTCGACAAGGCCATTGCCTTGAGGGTAGTAGGGGATAGAGTGTACCAATTGGATGCCCATTGGCTTACACATGTCAACCAATGCATCAACTTTAAAGGCTACTGCATTATCTATCACTAGCCTTTTTGGGCAGCCAAATCTGATCAGGATGTTTTCATAGAGAAACTTCATGACGACTTGATGAGTGGCATTTCTAGTGGGGATTGCCTCTATCCACTTGGTAAAATAGTCAGTGGCTACCAGGATACACTTATGATGACCACTAGATGAAGGATTAATCTCGCCTATGAAATCTAAGCCCCGCTGCTGAAAGGGACCATTCACTACAATAGGTCTCAGGGGCAGAGATTTGAGTTTCTACTTCCTTGTGAATCTTTGGCACTTATCACAAGATTTCACAAAGGCACACACATATGAAAAAATAAAAGGCCAATAGTACCCAACCCTTAGGATCTTATGAGATGTGGTCTTCCAGTAATGATGGCCTCCACAAATACTTGAATGGAACTGATGCATTACTTCAACTGACTTGTCTTTGTCCAAACATCTCAACAATAAACCAGAAGGATATTTCCAATACAAAAGATTATCATTTATGCAGAATTTAATTGCTCTGAGTTTAAGAGATCGGGCTTGAGTCATGCTAAGTTCAAGAGAAACCTCCAACTTCTGCAAAAAATGAACAATACCTGAATACCACTCGCATGAAGACAAATTTTCAGCCACCTGTTGGTTGTCATGCTTCTCTTCTGCTGCTACCTCTATCTGCAAGCTTGTTGAACTTACCCCAATGAAATTTATGCCTAAAAGATCACAGTTCTCTTTTGTCATGAGCTTGGCAAGGCCTTAGCCTTTTACCAGCTTGGTTGGCTTCACTTCTATGTCAAACTTAATCATCTTTGCAATCCATTTGGCTCTCTTTCCATCAATATCAGGCTGGGTCAAGACATCCTTCACGGAGGCTGAAGGAACATAGGAAACAACCGTTGCATGGAGGATATAAATTCTGAAATCTTTTAATGACTTAATGAGAGAATAGGCTTGTTTTTCTATAGGATCATACCTTAGTTCAACATCCCTGAGTGATTTGCTGAATAAAGCCATCGAGTGATCAAGGCTTTCATGATATTTCTGTAACAAGACTGCTACCACTGTGTCATAGGAAGCAAAAGAGAAAATATAGAAGTTCTTGGTGTAATCTGGACTGATTAGAGTAGGAGATTCCATGATAGCCTGCTTGATATCTTGGAATGAACTTCTTGCACTGTTTGTCCATTTGATCTTAGATCCCTTTTTCAGCATAAAGGTTATATGTTTTACTAACTTAGCAAAATTAGGAATAAACCTTCTGACAAAATTGATCTTACCGAATAGGGATTGGATATCCTTATTTGACCTTGGTATGGACAACTTCTAAATTGCTTCAACCCGAGTTGGATCAATTTTCACTCCCTTTGCTAAAACAATGTGGCCTAGGAGCTTACCCTTTTTGAGAGAAAATTAAGACTTTTTTGGGTTTAGGCGAAATCCCGAACTATTTTCATTTCAAAAATACTCTTTTCAGATGCTTCAGATGCTCTTCATGACTGCTGGAATAGACTGTGATATCATCAAGATAGATGAGGACAAAATTTTCCTTCTCTCCCACAAAGGCTATGTCCATGGCCCTCTAAAAGGTGGCCCCGACATTCATTAGCCCGAATGGCATCTTGGCGTACATGAAGGTACCCCAAGGAGTAGTAAAGGCAGTTTTTTCTCGGTCATTAGGGTGCACAAAAACGTGGTTATAGCCTGAGAAGCCATCTAGGAAAGACATGACATTGGATCCTGACATTGGCTCCATCTTGGGTA
Source organism: Picea engelmannii (assembly GCA_009831015.1). NCBI lineage: Eukaryota > Viridiplantae > Streptophyta > Pinopsida > Pinales > Pinaceae > Picea > Picea engelmannii. The sequence continues at coordinate 161,986 of ML792428.1, read as the reverse complement.
GGGGATAGTTGTCTTTCTTGGAGAATTTATCTAGGTTTCTAAAATCAACGCATAACCTGATCTCGCCATTTTTCTTCCTCACTATCACTAGGTTTGCAACCCATTTAGAGTATCTCAGTGGAATTATGATTTTGGCATCGAGGATCTTTTTGATTTATTTTTTCGATTACAGGCAATAAGAGAGGACTGATAGGTCTCAATTTCTGTTTGAATGGGAAGGCATCTTTCTCCAGGGGAATATTATGTTGAATGACATCATTATTATAGGTTTTTAGATCATTGTATTCCCAGGCGAATAGAACAACAAATTCCTTCATAAGACTGCAATATTCTGACCTCTGATGAACAATTAACTCAGTGGATAGATTTATGAATTTAGGATGACTCTGGGTTCCTATATTGTGCTCATGGACAACATGATGCTTCTCCTTCTTATCAAGTTGTAGGGGACATCATTTTGGTCAAAAATCTTCTCAAGAGGCTCCAAACCCCGAGGTATATAATTGTTGGGCAGCTGAACAATATCGTGTTGACCCATGTTTCTCTTCAACTTAGGATTTTTGGATTCCTCTACATTTTGATTTTCCTGGTCAATATGCATATCAGAAAATTCATCTATGACCTGGAGAAATCTACTAAGCTCATCATCATCCTCAAAGAATTTCCAATACTTGACATTGTCAAGTAGGGATGGCCTGTATTTGACTTGGATTTCATAGTTCAATCTAGGAGGCATGGGAGGAATGAACATTCTGGTCGAGACAGCAAGGGAATCAACTAGGTGATTCATAGCTCTAGGTATATAAGAAATATCAAAAATGGAAAAAGAGTCCTTGAGTTTCCATACCTCATCTCTGTAAGCTTTCAACCTGACATGTTTTGCTTGGAAAGTACTATTCACTTGTTGTATGATGAGATCTGCATCTCCAAACACCTTTAGAACTTTGATTCCCATCTCCTTGGCAACATTTAATCCCAACAGCAAAGCCTCAAGTTTAAAAGACAAATGAATAACCTCCTTTGAAGGAGAAATCAAAACTACACCTGCACTTGCTGAGTCTTTGGTACTGGCACCATCAAAGAACATGATCCAGATGGGAGTACTCTCTGCATTAGACTGCTGATAAGTAGGCTTTGTGAGCTGCAAAGGATCTGGTTGAGAATCATCTATTTGCAGAATGCATGCCCCAAAGTTCATGTCCAATGAATAGATGGGATGGTTTACAAAATTCTTCTCATCACTAATGATGTAGGCAAGCTGATTCTCTCTGTAAAGTCTCTTTACCTCTCCTCCAAACACCGAGACTGTGGTATACGAAAGATCCATCTACAGGGTACCACCTAGCCTTTTTCTCCATGAACGTGACAAGAGGAGGCCAAACTTGGGTGGGATATCAGCCACTACAACATCCATTACCATGCTTCTCATTGGCAGCTGGGCAAGGTTTATGACAAGGTCTTTTATGAGGCCGAGGCATCTGACTTTCCTAGAGTCGAAAGAGAAGATATCATGGTAAGGTTTTGTGATGTCAAGCCCAATCTCATCCATCACTGCTTTAGGCATAATATTGTGTGATGCTCTCGAGTCAAGCTAGCAATTGTGAAGGATCTTGTCATGGATATTCAGGTATATGTAGAAGGGTGGACAAGAATCATCTCAGTTTTCAACCATAGGTCCTATAGTCACTGTGGGCTTATCATCTTGAAGGTTTACATAATCAACAACTATGGGAGTCTTTGGTTGAAGGGACTTCAGGATAGCAAACTTGAATATATCATTCTTCACAAGTTCAGTCAATGTCATAGGTATTTTTACCTTCTGAATTTCTGATTCGAAATTAAATGAATAGGATATTTTGTCGGAAGGTCTTACCTCGTTAGAGGGAGTTATGAGGGACACCCGATCCTTAGCTTGGGGCTACAATGGATTCTTCTGTTGTTTTGCAGTAGTGGGCACCTGTTTTGCAGGAGTAGTAGGCTGCTTGGAAGCAACATCTTTCTTCTTTTCAAGGGAAACAAACAATGGCTTTGAAGCAACAGTCTTGGATCTTAAATTATAACCTTGCTCATCATATGTCTAATAGAAATATTCTTCAATGATTGCCTCATTAATCTTCTCATTCATGAGGGCCTCCTCATAATCTGTTTGTGTCAAGAAGGAGGAATCAACATCATCCTCAAAGAAATTGATGTCATCTTATTCTTCAACTTCACCATGAGATAGCTCCTGCTCTTGTTCCAGCACAACATTTTGGAAAGGGGCCCTGATCCTTTGGTCTTCAACTGCATTCTTATCTATCTGAAGGATCTGGACCTGTTGGTTGTTCCTTCTGTAAGGGAATGCATTAGGATTCCTGGGGGCATAAGCATTAGGATCTCTACCTCTTGTTGGTTGATGACCCTAAATTTTCAATTTTGACATCTCCGAGGTCAAGCTATCCAACATCTTGGCCATCTTTTCCATTTTGGTATTTGAAGAAGAAGGAGGATCAACAGATGACTTCTTTCTCTCAAACTTACCTTTAAGTTTATGGGATGCCACAATGTTATTGGATAAATCTGTAGGTGCGGACACTAACCGATCTCCCTAGATCCACCTGGATCTAGAACAAAGCAAGACAAAACATGACTCTTTCCCTAGATTTTGACCATTGAATTAACTAGGAGGCAAGAACAAATAACATACCTTATTATCGCTTCCTATGGTCTTTGTTTCTCCTACTTCGCTCCAGTGCTCTCGTGCAGCCAAGACCAAGACAACACAAACCAACCAAAGTGAAGATAGCACAATCTATTCAAAAGTCAATCTATGTATATGATCAAGGAATTATACAATAAAGTGGAAATAGCTTTATGGGAAAGGGACATGCTATCGTATCATATTTATGGTAAGTCAAGATTACAACCTAAGCCTTGATTTCGCAAACTTCCTTTCGATGGCCCTTGGCTCTGACACACACACTTGCTCAATCCTTGCATGAAGAAGATCAAATCCTCTTGATAGACTTGCTATAGTCTCCAAGCTGATGTTCAATGTTGAGTCCTTCATACAATTCTTCCACCAATTCTCCAATGAATCTTGCTTAACCTTTTCCATGAGAATTCACTCAATATATAGGAGAGAATGAATTAATTACTTGGATAAGAATGATCCCAAAATATCAAGGAATCCAGTACTAGGATAACCATTCGAATGCCATCTCATCCTTCTAGAATATTCCCTTCTAGAAGCATCGAGAATTCATCTTTTTCCTTGCTTTAGGAAGAGTTCGCACCCTAGCAGCTCAACACAATGCGAACTTCTCGCACCCTGGCTTAAGGCAGCCTACGAGAATCATACATTCTCGCACCCAAATATACTAGCAGCCTGCGAACAGTCTTCAAAAAGGAGTTTTCTTGGAAGTAATGAAAGTAACTTTTTCTCAGGAGAAAGTTCTTATGAAGAGCCTAAGTACACCATTATTAATACATCATCATGAGGACCAAAATCATGGGTAACACACAATGTTAGGTTCAACTTCAAGAACAACATCTTGCATTAAGGCGAGTGTGGTTGACCTTCTTTCTCTAAGGATCAAGCATAATTATGGATCAAAGGCAGAAGAGTAAGTAATCTTTGTTGATGTGTCAATTGGCTTGATCTCTGCAGGGATCTTTTCAAACATCTTATTGAATCTTTTGGTGAAGTCTGAGACATATTCTCCATTTTCTCTTTTTAGATTTCCAAATTCAGTAATATAATACAAAAGGTCTCTTCTTTCTGTAATATACTAGATATAAAAAGTATGCAGAACATAAATAAAATGCTAGAAATGGCAGAATAACAGTAATATAACCAACATAAACTCCATAATAATACATGAATGATATAAGTACAACAACAAAAATAACACTTTGATTCAGAAAGCAATGTTCACGGGCCTCTTCGAGGGGGCAACCTCCAGTCGAGCAACACTCTGTTACAATAATCTCCAAGCTAGGTTTTTCATACCCTCGACCCTTATTTATACTAAATATATCTATCAAGAGAAGCATCTAGAGGAAGATCCTTCTAGAAGCAGAAGCTTCTATTAGGTCTTCTTACATCCGCCTTATTCTATTTTATTGAAAGGCCTTATTAATATTGACCTTTATTACATCCGAATATGTTTCTCTACCTATGTGCAGGTTAGGACCCTAACATGTCCGCCCCCTTAAAAATAGCCTTGTCCTTAAGGCTTGAGATGTGGAAACTATTGTAGAATGGTAGTTGGTTCCCAAGTGGAATCTGCTGGAATTGTATCTTTCCACTGAACTAGCACTTCATTGATGGTTCTATGACGCAGGTGACGCTCACGCTGGTCCAAAACTACTTCTGGTTGTAGCCAAATGGATCCTTCTTCAACTAACTCGGGAAGGTTGGTTTGAATTTGGCACCTAGTTCCAATCACCTTCTTTAAGCATGAAACATGAAAAACAAGATGTAGCTTCGAATGATTGGGCAAAGCTAACTGATAGGTGACTCGTACCACATGCTTGAGAACTGTATAAGGACCTTAAAATTTGGACGCTAGCTTCTGACAATGCTTTGAAATATGGTTGCAGTCGCAGAAACACCTAAACCCCTTCTACAAATTGACGTTCAGAGTGACCTTGATCTGCTTGTTGCTTCATGCGATTCTATGCCATGACCAAGTTCTCAGCAAACCATAAGCCATGCTGAGATGCAATTGGGTGCCCTGTAGCTTGAACAATTCTTACCAAAAATTGCTTATGAAAGTTGGGTCACGATTAGAAACAATAGAGTGCGGCATGCAATGAAGCTTGAAGACCTGGTCCATGAAAATTTGAGCTACTGTGGATGCAGTAAATGGGTGTTGAAGAGCGCAAAAATGAGCATACTTGGAAAGGCGATCCACAACCATCATTATGACTAATTTATTTCCCGATTTGGGTAAGCCGATAATAAAGTCCATAGAGATATCCTTCCAAATAGCAGGTGGAATCGGAAGCGGTTGTAGTGTGCCCGAAGATTTGACGGTTTCTCCCTTGTTGCGTTGACACACATCACATTCAATGACAAAATTACAGATGTCCTATTTCATACCATCCCAGAAAAAATAACGTTTGACCCTGTCATAGGTTTTGGTGAACCCGGAGTGCCCCGCTGTGGGTGTAGCATGAAGCTCAGAAAGTACCATGGATTTAAGCTTTGATTGCTTACTTAAATACAAACGGCCTTTGTATTGAAGCTCATCCTGGAGCCAAGAGTACCCTGGGTGAGCTGGAGCATTGGTTTGCAATTGCTGGATCAGATGCGAACTTTTGGGATCTTGTAGCCATTCCTGGCGAACAACTTGGAGCTAATTGAGTACAATGAAGGAAAGAGAAAAAATGGATCCTTCTTCTTCATATTTTTGGGACAATGCATCCGCCACCACATTGTCTTTTCCTTTCTTGTAAATGATCTCATAATCATATCCAAAGAGCTTCGTCACCCATTTTTGTTGCTTCGGGGAGGAAATGCGTTGTTCCAGAAAGTACTTGAGGCTTTGATGGTCTATCTTAATTTGGAAACGTTTCCCCAAGAGATAAGGGTGCCATAGATCAACGACATGAAGAATAGCCAACATTTCCTTTTCATAGATGGGTTTGCCCATATTCCTTTCAGATAGTTGCTTGCTGGTGAAGGCCAAAGGTCGACCCTCTTGCATAAGGATAGCACCGATTCCCTTCCCCGAGGCATCACATTCAAACAAAAAGGTCTTTGTGAAATCAGGAAGGGCCAGAACCGGAGTGGTGCACATGGCCATCTTCAAGGTTTGAAAACCTTGAGAAGCAGCTAGAGTTGAGGTGAAAGAGTTCTTTTTTAGGAGAGTAGTGAGAGGTGCTGCAATCTTTCCATAATTCTTAACAAACTTGCGATAATACCCTGTTAAGCCTAGAAATCCACGCAAGATTTTGAGAGTCTTTGGGTGTGGCCAGTCTTGCATAGCTTCAATCTTTTTCGGATCCACCCTGACGCCATCCTTGCCAACCAGATGACCCAAGTATTCTACTTCTGAAGCACAAAAAGCACATTTAGACTATTTTAGGAAAAGTTGGTGTTGAGAGAGTAGATGGAGAACTCAATCCACATGAGTAATATGGTCTGTCCAGGTTTTTCTATAGATGAGGATATCATCAAAGAAAACTAAGACAAAATGAGGGAGAAAGGGACGGAAGACATGATTCATGAGGCTTTGGAAGGTGGAGGGGGCATTACACAAGACAAAGGGCATGACCAAAAACTCATAGTGGCCCTCATGAGTTCGAAAGGTCGTCTTGGGAATGTATGCCTCTTTCATACGTATCTAGTGATAGCCCAAGCAAAGATCAAGTTTAGTAAAGAATTGGGCGCCACTCAATTCATCCAAGAGGTCATCAATGACAGGAATGGGAAATTTGTCTTTAATGCTCAGTTTGTTGAGGGCATGGAAGTCAAGACACACTCTCCAAGAACCTTCTTTCTTCAGGACCATGACTATAGGAGAAGAGTAAGGGCTCGTACTAGGGCGGATAATGCCTGCATTAAGGAGTTCCTGGGCCATTTTCTCAATTTCATTTTTTTTTGAAAAGCGGTACAAAGGGAATATTGGGAGGAAGGCTTCCTACAACAAGGGGAATGGAATGATCATGAACACCGCAGGAAGGAGGGAGTCCTTGGGGAGTGGAAAATACCATTTGATGTTTAGAAAGGAGGTCTTGGAGGTCTTGTGGCACCCTGGGCGTCTCTGTTGCTTGTATGGCATGAAGTTGGGCAATGACACCAAGATGACCTTTTTTGAGAAGCTTTTCCATGCGATGGGAACTAATGAACTCAGGTGAACTAGTAGTGATGCCTTGGAATTTATATTGGTGGCCTTCCTAGTTGAATTGCATGGTTAATTCCTTAAAATCCATGAGAATGGGACCCAAATTCCTTAACCAGTCTGCACCCAACACAATGTCACATCCGCCCATGTCGATAGCAAAGATATGGGATTTTAGGTGGTAGTCACCGATTTGGAGACGAACATTTTCACAACGCCCTCCACATTTCATGGAACCACCATTGGCAATCATGATTTAGAAATTGTTGACGGCATGGATGTAGCAATGAGTTTCTTGGGCAATGTGACGATGAATAAAATTATGGGTGCTTCCACTATCAACTAGAATGATGACATTTCGATGCTTGATGTAACCAATTAACTTGAGGGTTTGGGGAGTGGAGAAGCCAGTGAGAGCATTGAGGGAAATGACCAGTTCCACTTCGGGAGGGTCTGAGGGAGGGGTTATGTCAGTGATTTCAGGTGACTCAGACACAAGGGGAGTTTCAACACCCTCTTCCGAAATATCCTCAGAGATGGCCATAAAAAGCTCTTATTCCTTACACTTGTGGCCCGGGAAATATTTGTCATCACAATTATAACAAAGGCCTTTGAGTTGGCATTCAGCCATTTCATCCCTGGTCAATTTTTGGATCTTTAATGGGGCGAAGGGAGTAGTGGGATTTACAGGTTTAGGGCAAGGGATAAAGGAGGGTTTTTGGTTTTGAGAGGATACAACCTATTGTGCTTCTTTAGCTCTTTTAGTAGCCTCCACCCAACTCGAAGGTCGAGCCATGAGGACATGGGCCCGAATCTCATCCTTGAGGCCACTGATAAAACACTCTCGAAAGAAAGCATCAATCATGCCCTCTGTTCGAAAATCCAGGCGCTCAAAGGCATCTATGAAGTATTCTATTGTTCCTGATTGTTTCAACTTTGTCAGACGACCCAAATGGTTGGTGTGAGTGTCAAAGCGTTCATAAAGCTCAGTCACAAATTGGGTCCAAGCAATATACCCTTGATGAGAAGTTTTTCTCCATTGCCACCATTGCCAACGTTCTTGATCTAGATGGAGAACACCATACCGGAGTTTGGCCAAGTCATCTGTAATGGCGTATAAAGAAAAATAATGTTCCATTTGGGTTACCCAACCAGTGGGGTCCGAGCCATCAAATTTGGTCACATCCACCCGTGGAAGGCATAGGTCACGTTGAAAGTGATGGTGCTGAAAGGTATGGGAATGGGAGGAATGTTCACCTTCAGTCTTTGGAGGTGCATCAGAGAAAGGGTCATCTGTAGGGATCTTCAGTTTGGTGCAGAGTGATGCAAAGACAGATTCAAGTTGGGTGGTCATTTCTTGCTTGACTTCCTCCATTGAGGATTGCATGGTTGTATTTATGGTTGTATCGATGGGGGCAACATTGGCACTGAGTTGTTTCACTTCTTTTTGGGTCTCGAGGAGACCAGATTGCAAGGTGTTGAAGCGAGCTTCCAGGTCTTGACTACGGGTATGGGCCATGAGGATGGGTGAACTGAAAAGGGGTGGGTGGGGTCAAATTTATTTTCCGAAAAATGATATGGATGAATGTGATAAGGGTGAAGAGATGAATCCAATGGAATAGGTCTCAAATAATGGTGAAAAAATTTCCAGACTCGGTTTTTTTTTTACACCTGCGAAGTTATATTCCGGTCTGAAGAATACTGCAGCAATGAAATCCCCAAATGCTTAACCAGTAAGAAAAGTGTAGTGATTTGGCAACCCGAATACAGTTGCGCGGCAACAGATCTTGTATGTTTTAATTTGTTTATGTTTCTGTCCCCCAAGGGTTAGGTATTCAAGGGTTCTACAAACAAGGGTTTGCCCTGTGCTATAGCTCTCTGATATACGTTCAGGGTCCAACAATAGTACTCGGCCCAATATCTCAGGGCACTAACTAAGGAGGATAGACCGTACCCTTAGTCATACTACCCGGCTACCCAGGTACTAGAGAGTATCTTCCCGAGTGTTGTTCTCGGTGGCACTATAGCAGTCAGGCGCTCGATCGATTTATCTAAAGAGGGCTTCAGGAAATCTAGGTCGATCTGTACACAGATGTTGTTTGATGCACTACCACTCGAAGGGGTACCAACATGGGTTACAAGGGTGGCCAACATATGTGCCCTTAAGAACCACTTGTATTTCCTGTGTGTATGAATCCCTCAACTGCGGGTTTATGCGCGTAACAACAAATCTTTGTGGCTTAAAAACGTCGGAATACGTCTCTACCCTGGAAAAAAAATTCCCACAATTTCTGCCAAGGAAAGTGCTCTGATACCACTTGTAATATACCAGATATAAAAAGTATGCAGAACAAAAATAAAATGCTAGAAATGGCAAAATAACAGTAATATAACCAACATAATCTCCACAATAACACAAAAATGATATAAGAACAACAACAAAAATAACACTTTGATTCATAAAGCAATGTTCACGGGCCTCTTCAAGGGGGCAACCTCCAGTCGAGCAACACTCTGTTACAATAATCTCCAAGCTAGGGTTTTCATACCCTCAACCCTTATTTATACTAAATATGTCTATCAAGAGAAGCATCTAGAGGAAGATCCTTCTAGAAGCGGAAGCTTCTATTAGGTCTTCTTACATCTGCCTTATTCTATTTTATTGAAAGGCCTTATTAATATTGACCTTTATTACATCTGAATATATTGCTCTACCTATGTGCGGGTTAGGACCCTAACACTTTCTCCCCAATGTTTCAAAAACACTTCATCTAATTGCTCAATACATGTCACTGAATTAGATGACAGTTCCTTGAACCACTTCCTAGCTTGACCATCCAAGCTCTGCACAAATACTCTGGTCCAAACATCTTCCTCAGAAATTTTAATGTTCTCAGCATAGGCATAGAAATCCTCTATGTGCTCTTCAACAATATAATCTACAGATCCAGTAAACTTGGGCATGTACTCCTGATAATCTCTTGTTGGCATGGCTGACAAAGGATTGGGCAAAACAAGAGGAGCATATCTATTTGCTAAGATCTGTTCCATTTTTGTGGAGCAACCATGGGAATCTTAGGGGTTGATGCAGAGGAATATGTTTCTATAGATGATGACTAAGATGGGACAGGTGGGACTATGGACAATGATGGTGGTTTTACTTCACCGAGGAATGAAGTGGAAACACTGGTAGAATGACTACCCTGGAATGTGGTTTCTTCAAAATCTGAACAAGGTGGGAAATAAGAAGCTCTGTAAAACTGGCCAAGTAGGAAGGCCAAGTTTTCCTCACCCTTAGAGAAAAGGTCTTGTAAAATATCTTCAAGAACGGGAAAACTGGTATGGGTATAGAAAAAACTTTTTTCAGGCTCGGTTTGTGAAGATTTCAAGGAAGAGGAAGAGTCCTCTTCTTGGACAGATTCTACAACTTCTTTTCCTAAGCCAGATATAGTGATATTCTCATAAATAGGATCTATAAAATTAGAAGAACTTGAAGGCTCATCACCCTTCAAGCTTTCTGACTCAATTACAATTTTCTGAGAACTAGAAGTTTCAGCAGAAGTGGATTCAACAAGAGGTTTTCTAGATACAAATGAAGAAGTGCTTCTTGAAATACCTGGTCTAGATGCTCTTGCAGATCTGGAAGTTTGTCTTTGCAATGCTTTTCCACTTCTGATGATCTTCTCAGGGTATGGAACTAGTGTTGCCAGTGGCCTTTCTTGATTTTCTCTGGTATGAGCCCTACTCTGAGCCACTTTGTTCCAATGGAGTCACCATATAGATGATTACAACCAAAATAGTGTCCACACTTTGTCTATCATCAAAGTTGGATCTATGTCGTTTTCCAAGGAAGCCGAGCTTCAATCTTCGTTCCCCGGCAACGACGCCAATTTGTTATCACTCCAGGAAACTCTTCTAGGTTGTAGCTTAAATATGTCTGGTAACTTAACTATTTTCTCAATGTTGAATATATACTTGGATCAAGATGGATAACTAACTCACTGAATATTACGCTCAAGACAGTCTAGGTATATTCAACATTACAAGGCCTTCAAGAGCTATTATCAGATAGGTTGTGTATCAAATAGAACAGAATCTAATCACATAAACCATTTCACACATATATAAAACAATAGGTATGATGGGTCTAGAAACTAGTACAATAGCTTATGATCCTTTGCCAAAGAATCAAATAATGAGATGATAGTCACCTATGGATTATATGAGCATAGACAAAGAATGACATTCACTCATAAACATAGACAGATAAGAAAGAAGAAATATGATAACATCAATGAAATAAGCTTGCAAGTTTCTTATATTAAAGAAAGTGTCTCAACACAAAATACAATAATCTAGTATCCGAAATCGAACCAATATTCCTTAAAATTTTATGGCTTTGTAGCCTTTACATGAGAAATCTAGATCCTAAAAAGTTGGATCAAATTTACTTGAAATAGTAAGTCAAAATCTAGTACAAGAAAATAGGAAGAGATGCTAAAAACTAGGTCAATCTCCTCATCCTTGATGATCTTTATATCCTTCAAAACTTTGACAAGTGTAGAAAGCCTTCCAAGGCTATTGAGTATCCATAGAAGATAAGATAAGTCAAATCTGCCATTTCTGGCAAAAACTATTTCTGTACCGAGAAAATAGGTAGCTAATTCCATATTGCCACCTTGTTAAACGCCTCAAAAAGAAAAAGAAAACCTTAAATTTGATGTGTTTAATTATTATCCATCTTTTGAAATCATCCTCGAGGCATCTGATTAAGAAAAACTTGGATCTGGGCGAAAATACAACTTCTTTGCCTTGTCTGTACCTTTTTGGTGACTAGAAGAGTTAAAATCTAAGACTGTATGCCACCGAAAGTTCTGCTTTCGGTGGCTAATGAACAATGAAATGTCCGCCTAAGCCACCGAAACCTGAGATTAAAAACAATTCACAAAATTGTAAAAATGTGTTACCTATGTGCTTTAAGAACTTCAGGGCTACTCTTCTAGAGTCTTTGTAGTATGAGCAAGGTTCTCTGCGGCCGCTGCTAGGTTCTCCAGGCCTAAGTGAACTATAGGCTTTTTCTTTTTAAGCATGAGTTTAATCTTTGAACACCTAGCAGCTTTATATGTCTTCTAGATTGCTTGAATTAGTTTTATGTTTTTCTTCTCCAGCTTGACATACATCTTAGCAAGTATATGAAAAGAATCATACAATTCAACATTTCTTTCTACTATATGTGTATTCCTTCTCTTGATTTCTCTTTCAAGAATTTCAACTTCATATACTTGCATGAGAAGTTGATTTATCTTTTGTGATGAAGACTTCTTTGGTTTGCTGGTTGATGCTTCAACAACTTGTTGATCTTGATCTCCTTTAGGTACTTGTGAAAGAAAGTCTTCATGCTATGTCACCGGCTCTCCTGCTGGAACTGCTTCTAGAAGACCTTCCTCTGCCACAGCTTCCTCATGCTCTGTTTCAACAGGTTGTTCTTCATCCTCAGAGTCTGTGTAGGGGATATTTAGGATGTTTTTATTTCTTGGAGGAGATTCTGCTTTCCCTATATCATGACTGAAATCCATTTTTTTCTTAGCTTTCCCATGCTTAGAAGATGGAGAGGGTTGATCAACTGCAACTGGAGAGATGGATCTCCTCTTCCTCTTTCCACTTCTAGGAGTAGAAGACTTCTTTGAAGAAGGCTTCTCCTTATCTCCTGGCTGAAAGTCTGTCTCAAATTCATTCCAAAAGAGGAAATGATCCCATTTCATGTTCCTTCTCTTCAACAGCTCACAAACCATGAGTGTGATCAGGCCATGATGAAAAATCCTGCCCTTAACTTTACTTGGTTTTGCTTGAACTTGGTAGGACATTTTCTTCAAGCTCCTATAGAGGTAATAAGGCAAGTTGAAAGGAGTCCTGCCAGTGAAGTGGTTCATCAATTTGAAATGATAAATCATTACCCTGCAGTATCTACCTTCACAGGTTATATAAACAAGGATGGATTTTAACCAGTTCTGCCATTTATCCTCAAGAAAAGACATGGGAATGTCTTTCTTCCAAATTAAACTTTTATGCTCTGGTTTGAGATAGGACCTAAACTCCACATCCTTAGTGATTGTAGTCTTAAACCAACTCTCTCCATTTCTGGGCAGTTCTGTCACCTCTGCTATGAGAGCTTCATCTACTATGAATTCATCCTGGCCAATGACAACTTTTCTCCCATCGAAAGTCAAAGAAAAATCCTCTGCTACCTGTTGGTGAGAGCTCTGCAACTTTTCACAAAACCTATAACACCCTGCATCTTTGAATAGCTGACATACTTCTGGATGCGACTCTAAGTAGCGTATGCCATTTAGCTCTTTCCTGAGAGTAATTGCTCCTCTCCTCATCTGGTAAACTGCTCTTGTACACCTACAAATGAGAACTCGGGCTTGGGGAAGACCACACAACGTAGATGGGGGAAGGTTATGACTCAACTATGACAGAGGCGAAATATGAGGAAAGTTTACAAGTTGGCCCTGACTTTGAGGAATTTGAAAGAAAATAAGGATTTGAAATGGTAATGATTAGCAGATCAATCTTGAAGTGTAGAAAGGTACAAATAGCCACATGATTTTATTGGCGCTGAATTTGGAATAATTCAATTAATCGCGCAGATCTCAAATCCTAGATCTTAGGACAGGTGTAAGATAGAGAGGATTTAGGGTTTAGTAAATCACATCAATATTCATAATGAAACTTAAACACCTCTTACTAAGTAATCATCGACCACTTCCTGTCTTTTCGGTGGCTAATGAGTAATCATAATCCTCCACACTTGACGTTTCATGCATGATGAAGAGACGTGTTAGCCTTTTTCAAGCTCCTCCACTTTCGGTGGCTAGAGTAGCCCCGGATTTCGCATTTTAGCTTCTGAAAGCTAAGGCTTTCAGTGGCTAATGAACATTTGAACAGTTCGCCTAAGCCACCGAAACCTGAGATTTGACCTTTTTTGAAATGAAAACGAAACCAAATGTTTTTCAAACTTTATTACATGCATAAAGCTCTAAAAAATGAGCCTTAAAAAAATTAGAAATGTATTTTTTGAATGACATCCTATCACCTAAAATAAAACAACTTGATTATAATTACGCTATTACTAATTCACCCCCCCTCTCAATAATCCAACAATTCTGCCATTGATGTATCTTAAGTTGCCGCCTTGTTCAAATTTAAAATGTTCCTTAGAACTAGTCTCCTCATTGTCATTTGCTATTCCATTTTAACATTATACATATCCTTAAAGAGTATTTAAGTTTAAATAATGTTAAAGATAAATATGCATCACACAATTTTTATATAATATATATTATATATGTTTTAATATAATATATATGTTATATATATTATATATGTTTTAATATAATATATATATAACATATATGTTATATAATAAATTTTGTTACCACAATATAATTTTTTTCATTTATTATAGGGTAATCAAGTTTGATAGGTTAGTTTGAGTAGATAAATGTTGTGGTTATAATGTAAGAAATCGTTAAATACTCAACCACCAAACACTCATTTTGGTATCCCATCGAAAAAAATATTCAAAAAAATGTACAAACACTTTTACATTTAAAAGCTACACTATTCCGAACCAACATAAAGAAAGCTACAATATAGTTAAAAATAAACTAATATAATTTCTTTGATAATAAAACAAAAAACAATATAAAAATTACAAACACTTTTACATTTATAATAAAAAAGCTACACTATTCGAACATGAAGAAAGCTACAATATAGTTAAAAATAAACTAATATAATTTCTTTAATAATAAAACAAAAAACAATATTATATATTGAAAACAAGATAATAAAACTAAAAACAATATTATATATTGAAAATAAAATGACAATGATATTTCAAGATTTGTTTTTATAATATCAAACAATTATGATTATTATATTTTCAAATCACAATTTTTTAACCTTTTATAATTTTAATGGTAGAACGTTTTATAAATCTTTACAACAAACGGTATGTTATCATTTCCTCACTTACAAAATTCGATAAATGAAAATTTAATTAGTTTCTCTATTAAAAAAAAGTTTAATAGGTCAATAATTTGGTATACTTGAGTTTAAGAATTAAAATTATGATATTCATTTTTACTTTTTCTATATTTACTTTTTACTTTTTCCATATTTACTTTCGTATATAAATATAAAATGGTGAACATCTAATAATATATAGTTACATTTAATGATTGTTTTTTATTTTTATTTCAAAATATGGTTTTTATTTTTATTAGTCCTGCCCAAAGAACTATATTCATGAGTTTGTTTTTTTATTTTTAATGTGATATTAATTTGCTTTTTACCATAAATTTGTGTATGCAATGTAATGTTTAATATAGGAAAACAAATAGTCCAAAGGGGTTGGATCCAATGGTGGAAAGCGAGGAGTTTTTCACCGTTGGGCAAGGTTCAATTCTCGTGAGGGCTTTACCTGGAGCCATGGGGACACCTTGAGGTAGTGGTCGAACGTGTGGTTGCACCCAAAGATACTATAA
>ML792428.1:115106-136082 GCA_009831015.1 Picea engelmannii | reverse complement strand
AACATGTGAAGAGTTAACGACAAATAACATATGTGAGCTCACACAATAAAGCTATCTTGAATTACATAACAATAATTAAATGACAATCATGAAAGCATAACAATGAAAGAATATGAATCAAAGCTAAGAATCCCTTTCTCTTTCGAATCTTAATGCTACTCTAATTCTAATTACATCATAATTGAATAATCTAATTGCCATAATTCCCCCCTCATGAAGAGAGAGCACTCTCTTTTATACATGAGAGCCTTGAAGATAATATAACCATCTCATTATTACAGATCCACTATTCTCTCAACCTATTTCCCATTATTACAAAATATAATCCCTTTAAATCCTCACACATATCTCTCATATGTCTTAGATAAGATATTCCAACCAAATCTCCATGATCTTCTCCTTTGGACTGGTCTTGAATTATCTTCTCAAATATTGAAATGGTGGAGGAAGTATTCGAGAAGTCCTTTGAATTAATCCTTCACATATTCCTACACATTACAAAGCTCACACATATTTGCGATATATATGAAAACATGTTGATTTTCTAACATTTAATCACAAATTCCTTTTAAATACTAAAATGAATAAAGTGGATAACAATAAGGTGAAACCCAAGTATATTTATGGAAATGATATTATGAAAGGTTAATGGGGTGATGAAATGTGAAGAAGGATGAAGGGAAAGGTGGATTAGAATAGGACATTTCTGAGCCCCAACACTCTCCTCCCATCATATAGTTGCTCGAGTCAACATGGAAATTGACACCAAGGATGGGATTCACAACTTTGTTGATTTGATTTTCAAGGAGAATATTCATACCCAATGCTTGGTTTACCAAAATGTTCCCTTTCGATGCCATAGATTTAATTCCCTTGGTCATGTTATTATGGAATTCTCCTCTCCTTCAAACTTTTCCTTTTGGCGAAATAAGGAGGAAAATTATGTGGAAAATTCAGATACTAGACTTGCCTCCATCCCTGGTCGGACTCTGGCTGCTATCCCTCCTCTCCATATCACAAGCTAGTGGGGAATAAATAATTGTGAGGATTTACCCTCAGCGAGGTCTGACGTTGAAAGGGTTTCAATTTCTAAAGGGATTTCAAGTGATAATGATGCATTGGTCCATTCTTCATTTGATTCACAATGGAAAAACGTTTTGCAACCTCTCGTTGACACTTTGGTTGAACTGGATCATGCTTTAGTAGAAGAAGTACCTCCTTAGGAACATGCAAATATTGCACTTTTGGTCTCCTCTTTAGGTAAGTTTCACTCTCCCCTCTATGTTGTCTCGTACCTGTGATTTCTTCTAAGGGGAGGCCTACCTTGTCTGAAGGTACAACTCACTCCAAGGAGGGTAAGTGTAAGGGTAGTAGGACTTCAAATATCTCACATTATATGAGTACTTCCCACTTTGAATCCCCTTTGGAAACTCTTTGGTTAGCCACGGTCAATATTCTCTCCAGAAGGCTAGAAAATATTGATCCCTCTAGGGTGGGTTGAGACTCCTCCCATGCAACATCCTCCCGAAGGGGAGGGGGTCACTATCTTCCTAAGCTCATAAGTAAACATTTGACTCCATCAAGGGTATTTGGCACTAAAAAAACCCTTGAGAAGGCTCCTTTCTAGGTAGGGAACAAATATTTTATTCATCTAGTACAAGAGAAGGCTCGACTTGAGGTCGAAAAGGGGAAACAAAAGATGATAACCGTGGTTGTTAGACTACATGCCTACTCCCGAAGTTTCCAAATGGTTGTCATATCTGTGAAAATTAGGGGGCTGGGTAGCCTTAGAAAAAGACTTTCCCTAAAAAGAATCACCAAAACGAAATATTCATACATATTACTTCTTCAAGAACCATAGGTGCCAGGGAAACTATCATTAACAATCTAAAAAAAAAAATTCTCGGGTTGGAATTTCTCCTTTGTAGAATATTTTGGTCTCTCGGGTGGGATCATCACAAGTTGGTCTTCCAAACTTATTCTAATCAATTCATTTGTTGTCAATTTTGGTCTTTATACTGAACTATTCAACAAAAGGTTAGGACAATCTCTTTTCGTGGTGAATGTTTACGGCCCCTACAATGAAAGGCAAAGATTCTAGGACAAATTCTTCTCTCTGTAGGTGGTCTTAGAAGAACATATTGTCATTGGTGGAAACTTGAACTTTATTGTTAATAGGGAGGAAATATGTTGAGACAATGCTCGAGTAGATCGAATGGGAAACTATTTCCTCCATCAACGTGAATCTCACACGTTGGTGGACATGGAACCCTCTATTTTAAATCCCACCTGACACAATAATCGAAAATAGTTGGACATCATCTCCAAATTTCTTGATCATTTTTTAGTATTTGATCACTTATTTAGTCGATATCCAGGTCTTGGTTGTGGGTTGGTGTGGGTGGGTTGTCTGATCATTTCCCTATTTTCCTTCAGTTCAATTTAGGGGACAAGAAAACATCTTCTCCTTTTAAATTTAACCTTGAATGGCTATTAGATGATAATTTTAGACAATTGGTTGTGATAATTGGTATTCCTTCGATAATGGAAGTCCTCTCACAACTAGTGAGCAGTTTGCATCCTCTCTTCAAACAATGAAAACTAAAGTTGTGGCCTGGGTTGTTGACTGCCATAAGAACAAATACAAACTACTAAAGGAAGTTGAGGAGCAACTTCATTTATTGTTCAGAAGCAATGGTTAGGGTGTTTTCTCTAAGATAGAAGCTTTGAAACTCAAATATCTTAAACAATGGAAGAGAAAAATATTGTTGGATTGCGAGGCTGAATGGAGACTAAAGATTCAATCCATATGGCTCGAACTCGATGATGAGAATATGAAATTGTTTCACCAAGTTTCCAAACATTGATAAAATCATAATATAATATGGGATTTACAAAATGAATAGGGACATTATGCTCAACGATTCAATGTTGTGGATGCTCTAGGTGTTTGACATTTTGAGGAACTTTACAAAGAACCAACATGCTCTAATATAGTAGATGTAATCAAAATTTGTTCTTACTTTCCTTGTTCAGTCTCGAAGGAAGAAAATCATTTCTTTTTGCAAAAGGTCAGATTGGAGGAACTAAAAGCTACCATGAACTACTTCCAAAAATACATGATCTTAGCCCCAAATGGATGGACTATTGAGTTCTTACTCGATTTTTTTGACCTGATAGGTGCTGACATTATTAGAGTTGTAGAAGAAGTTCACCAAACTGATCAATTCTTGGGCTCTTTCAACTCGACATTCATTTCCCTTATTCCAAGGACTAAAAAAGTAGTCACTTTCGAAGACTTTCAGTCGATCTCATTGTGAAATTACATCTATAACATCATCTCTAAAGTTTTGGAAATAAGGTTAAAAAGGTTTCTATATAAGGTCATATAGGTTGAGCAGTTCAGTTTTCTGGAGGGAAGATTTATTGATGAAGCAATTGGAACAACCTAGGAGGTTCTCCATACCATTAAAAGGAAGAAGAAGCTTGTCGTCATAATGAAGTTAGATACCTTTAAATCTTATGGCTGCGCCTATTAGTTATATTTGAGATTACTCTTATCTCACATTGGTTTTAATATTTAAGTTGTCAATTGGATCATGGGTTGTGTCAAGTTTGTCTCTTTCATTGTTTTGATCAACGAGGTTGCTTCTCCTTCCTTCAAAACCTCTAGGGGCCTTTGTTAATGCTTCCCTCTTGCGCCCTACCTTTTACTTAGGGTAGAAGAAGGTCTAAGCCAATCCATTATTGATGCTAAAAGGGAGGGGAATATTGTAGGATGGAGGGATAGAGGGATGTAATTTGTCTCCCACCTCCTTTTTGTGGATGATTTTTTACTATTTGCACATGGTTACAAGCAAGAAGCAAAGGCCTATAACAACATTCTTTGCCTCTATTGTAGTGCTTTAGGGATGAAAATAATCCTGCTGAAATCTTCCAACAATTTCAATGGTTTGCAGGAAGAGGTGATTTCCATAATTCATAGGCTATTATATTTTCAGATCATAAATCTAAGCTTGGCGATGAAATACCTCGATTTTATCCTAAATCCCTTGGGATATGGAATTCATGACAAGAACTGGTTGATTGACAAGATCAAATGTTTAATTCACTTTTGGTATCTTTAGTGGATATCCCGCGATAGCCATTTAACACTTGTCAAAGCGGTTTTAGAGGAAATTCTTGTTTATTAGATACTCTTGGATCATTGTCCTAAAGAGGTCCTTGATCAAATTCATAGATTATTCTTTGACTTAATGTGGAGAGGTAACCAAGAAAAAATTGGATTTCATTTAGACCGATGGGAGCTTCCTTAATTTCCAAACCCAAAGGAGACAAAGGTTGGGGTTAAAACATCTAACTTTCTTTCGCAAATCCATGATGACCAAGAGTATTCTAAACCTAATTTCCAAATACATTCCATGGAAAAGGGTGGTCACTCAAAAATATATAGCCCCGTTATCACTTGTGGACTAGATTAGAATGCTTGTAAAAAATCTCTCCCATGTATCCATCCACTGGAAAAATTTTATTTTAGCCTTCTCGTTGATTCGTCTTTTCTTGTCTGAAGGGTTGGGAATGTACAACAGGTCCACATTGGCAAGTATTCTATTATGGGTTGTGATTGTAGAGTGTTTCTACCGATGGAGTTGATTCTTTATATTCACAGTCTTGGCTATTATACTCTTTACCAATTAGTTTATGTCAGGACCACCAACATATGGCATTAGGGATGGCTAACTATTGGACAATTAGGACTCGAAAGGGATCATGTTGGGTCTTGGAATTCATTTATCGAAGCTTTTCACAATGGACATGTTAGATTGAAAGGAGAAGATGACAACCTTATTTGGATCAAGAATAAGGTCGGTGGAAACTACACATCTAAATTGGGATACAAGTTTGTTGTTGATGCCGACGCGAGTGAGGCCCGATGGTGGTGGTTTGTAATTTGGAAAGACAATGCTCCGAAGAAAACAAATATTTTTATGTGGTTGTCCTTAATGAACAAAATACCCACATGTGATTACTTACAAAAGAAAGGATTATGTGGATATAGCATGTGTCTTCTATGTAAAGTAGGTGAGGAAACAACCTCTCATCTTTTCACTATCTATCCTTACACACTTCAAGTTTGGAAAGATATTGTCAAGTGGGTTGGTCTCAGCTCAATGTGACATTGTGAAAAAGTTGAATATGGACTCAAAAATGGGTTCAATAATAGGGCTCTCAAACCATATCATGTCATCCCTTTCCTTACAATGTGGGGCATTTGGCTTGCGCACAACTCCATTATCTTTGAAAACTGGCTACTACAAACTTTCTAGGTCTCCATGTAGATAATTTCTCTTGCTCAATTCTATAAAACCAAATGATAGGTTCCAAAGACTAGGGTGGTTGGAGAATTGATGGTGAACAATAATTTTTCATGGGGATTTTTCAATGGGGCTTGCCAAGGTCCCAATTCTTTATGTGGCATTGACGCGGTTCTTTTTCTCAACAACTCTCATTTCTTTCATCTCCGAGATAATACGGGCCCAAAATCAAACAATGGGGCTAATTGATAGCTCTCCTTGCTCTACTTAAACTAGCCTCATCCAGAAACATCTATGAACTTTAGGTGTTTGGAGATTTGCCTTATTTTCTCGCATCTCCTACTTGCATGTGTATGGAGAACTCAATGTAACAACATATACACTTTTGAAAGATGATATTGGACTTGCTCAAGGTTTGGTTTTATTCAAATAATTTCAAGACAAGGTTATTATAGAAACTTCACTCGGTATGTGACTCCATTTGATTATCATTCCTCATATTTTCCTATCGTTCCTGCGACATTTTGATCAAGATTCTTGGTGACCTATGCCTACAGAATTTAAAAGGAAATTTTCTATAATAGAGTTCCATTTCTAATAAAATATTATGTAGACATGTTTTTTACATCTCTTGTAATGACCAAAGAGTCATTTTGTTGGAATGATGACAAGTTTTTCTTAGCAAGTGCTTACAACACCTTTGATATGTATTTTTGATTCTTCAGTGAATAAAAAATATGATTTTTTCTTGGAAAAAACGATATCTATAATAAAATACTTAGAACATTAATGTGTTAAATTGAAAAAATACATTTTATGAAGTTATCAACAATAATAAAAAAAAAATCAACAAACTTACTTATGAAACTCATTACACATTTCTTCCATTGATAGTTCACTCAACCCGACACATGATAATGGTCATGATAAGTGTTTCATCCTTCACTCATTGTATCAATCTCCAAGATGTTATAGTCATCTCTTTTGGCAGACTCTTGATTTCAAGACATGTCTTACTAGTTCTACATGCTAAGGTTTTACACTTTTTAACCTTTTGATTTTTTATTCCAATATTCTCCCATAAGCTAAAGATATCGTTAATCAAATTATATGTCTATCCAATTGAAAAAAAACCATCTACGACTCTAAATGCATCACTTTCTTTGCAAGTTTTTCATTTCACACTTTTCTCATCAATTGGGAAGCATATTTCCATACAACATTACTTTGAAAAACCTTCATCAACCTTTGATCTGTTCCCATGCCATATTTCTTGAAATTCATTATGGATAAATCTCACTCTTTGTATGAATCTCATGGATCATATACTCACTATATGTGTTATTATCCCATGCCAACAAGTTTTCTTTTGTATCTGTTAAACTAGCATAAATGATACATTTGACTTAAAAAATAGGGTTATTGGGATATTCTTGCTTCAATTCTCTTTTATCCTTTGCATAATGATTTTTTCCTAATTGCATAATATTTATAGTCAAAACATTCTGATCATTCTAATTCATCTCTACTAGGAACCTATAATGGGTCAACGAGAACCAAGTAGTCAATCACGTATGTATATGGATTGGACCTAATCAATGTTTTCAAGTTGTGAAAATGTAAGTAGTGTGGCTTTCTAATGTGATATTTCTCTTGGACGCCTTTTGTGGGTCTATAAAGTTGCTTCACATTCAACTGAAATGTATTTCCATTATTAACCAGATCGTTCTTCCTCGATCGATCCTGAATGATATTCTGTGTTGTTTTCATAACACCATCATCTAGATCGACACATAGTGTTATTATTTCCCTGCTACCCCCATAACTGTCAATGCAATATTCAGAGCTACCATTACTTCTTCGTCAACAACATTAGATTTCCTCCTTTTATGATTTAAATGAGTTTCATCTAAATCAACAATATTTCCATCATCAATAGTAATGGAAACATCCTCAAGCATAGTTCTTTTGTGTTTATCTTGTTTCTTCTTCTTTTGAGCAAGAGTGAAAACCTTATTGGCACCAACGTCAACATCATATTTCATTTTCAGTTGCTACATGTTTGAATGTGACCTTTCTAACCTTATTAGATTGTTAGATTTCCTTTCTTTTTTTGTTGTTTATGTGTCTCTTATCCCACGGTTTGAACTTTCGGTACTCTTTGTTTCTTTTCCCTTAATTCTTATGGCTTATTGATTTGAAAGATACTGATGACATCCATGATATTTTCTTGTATTGTTTGTATGGTAACTCTAAAGGAGTTTTTGAACTTACATATGCTATTCCATAAAGTGTGAATTATTACTATGCTTGTTGGCTTATATGATTTGATTATGAATAACAATAACAAAATGTCCTAGCTTATCTTATTTGAATATGGACAATGCAACATTATTTTTATGAAATAATTTGTGTTTAATTCAATGCAATTTGTATTGAACTTTTTTATTAAAAGAATACAATATTTTAAATTAAAGTTGAATTTTTAAATTATAGGGTGATATTATCATGCCATTATGTATTGTCTAATGCTTGGAGTGATAGGCTAACCCTAAAGGAGTCGATATTTTGAGGTTGATTTTATAGCTTTGTCTATAGCAGTACTAGTTTTTCATACTACGCGTTCAAAAATGTTTATTTTAGGCCCCTCTAAAGAAAGGAGTGCTATTTGTTTTATTGCAATGGTACAAATTGTTTTTTTTTTTTTGTAAGTAAGATTGTATAAAAAACCTGCCAAAATCAAAGATTACGAAATCATCCTTGTGTTCTAGGCTGTAAACACTGAGTTGCCCCAAGGGGAAACTAGCTCAGCCAGCCGAACAATTCCATAGTTTAAGTCTTAAACTGTCAGTCATAGAAAAATTTATGCAAGTCTTAACAACAAAATATTACAACTTGACCTTTCTACTGACATATAACAAAAAAGCGAAATTTTGTCCAGCACTCTGTTGCAGCACTGCATATTGCACAAAAACGTAGGGAGACTTGGCGGTTATGGTATTGGCGGCCAGTGATGGTAAAATCAGGCACATTGGTTTTGTTCATGCTTTCCCCCTCCAGCTACTGTGCTCTCGACAACTCAGTTTCAATTGCTCAAGAGGGCGATTATTGGCTCGCTCTGTTTTATCAGTTAGGGCATCATTTATTGTAATTTGCTGAAATTAGAAGTGGTTCAACCCTCCTGTGGTCGTCCACTTGGTCTGTAAGATTATAAATACTACTAGGATGGTCAGATGATTGTTAAGTAGCATAAGCATTAGAATTGTCAGTTTGATAGACAGAAAAACGATTTTACTCTGTTTTGAGTTTTTACATTGCCAGATTATGCCAGAACTGTGTTTTTAAGTTTTTATGGTGAATTCGTCTTGCTGAGAGCGTGGTGTACTTTTAGAGAGTGACCACAACTTGTTGGGGGGGGCACCAATAGTTTGGTATCTGTCTTCGTGTTTGTTTATGCATTCCATAATTTAATTGTTCTCTTTATTTTATGTACATGATATTTTTATTGTGTTAACTAGTTTGTTGTAGTTTAATTGTTTTGATTCTCTTTTGCAGGTTAGAATGATGAGATGTGTTAGCATGCATTGATCTTGTAGATTAGGAACATACTTGCAAGTCTCTATACTAACCCCATGTGCATTTAGATGTTAGATCATGCTTTGATTTATGATTTTATAGTCAAGTTTAAAACAAAGTTTTAATTAGAATAGAACAGAGTTTTAATTTGGGTTCTCTTCGACAAGGATTTGATGGATGGATATAATTAATTCCAGTTTTTAATTATAGCTTTCTTATTTCAGTTTTATATAGATCTCGTTTAATTAGTTGTTGGTTAATATAGATTGTTAGTTTACTTTTCAATATCATAGTTTAATTTATGTTTTTAATCATTTCCTTATTGCAGTTTGAATTGTTAGAATAGACATAGCATAGTTTCATTTTACGTAATTTCCTTTCCTAGAATTAAATTGCAATTATATTCCTTAGTTAATGGTCGAATCTAATTTTGCTTACATAGTGTAGAAGTATAATGATGATCTTGTTATGTTGTTGATGGTATATATATGAATATGTAGGGTATTTAACATTGTTTTGTCATGGATAAACTCTCATTGGATTGTTTAATCCATACCTTTCACTTTTCCATTGAGATTAGTGTTGAGCTTATACCACTGGAATTGTCCTTTGTTGTCAAGTGCCATCGAGATATCATCCGACACCGAAGACATTCACACAACCACCAGCATTATATTTGAATTTTCATAGGTTAAAAGATAGTTTTCCTATTTTTGTAGATTAAAGATAGTTTATTGCTTTCGTAGATTAGAAGAGATAGTTTTCTTGCTTTCATAGATATAGTTTCTTGCTTTCATAGATTAGAATAAAGTTTTATTGCTGTTGTAGGATAGATAGACTTTGATTTGATAGATTAGTTAGTAGTTTGCTTATTATAGATTAAGCATTAGTTGGTAGTTCTTCTTGCTTTCAATAAAATAGATTTCCTTTCATGCGTTAGAAATAGTTTTGCATTGAGCATTTAGTCCACTTGCCTCTTAGGCTAGATAGTTGTTCAATGAGAAGTTTTACTTTGATTACTTGCAGTTGTTAGTTTCCTTTGCTTACTTGTCTTTTTCTTTAGTAGGTTATATAGTCGTCTTTTTCTTTAGTAGGTTAGTTAGGTGTCTTTACTTACTTGTCTATTGCTTTAGTAGGTTAGTTAGGTGTCTTTGCTTGCTTGTCTATTTTCTTTAATAGGTTAGATATGTGTTTTTTCTTGCTTTTTTATTTATTTGCTTTCATAGGGTAGTTGATAATTGAATGTAGGTTGGCAAGTTAAAATAGTTTGCTTTTGTTAGTTGCTCATTATTATGCTTAGAAGTTTGCCTTTGCTTATTGTTGAACTAGTTTTCTTTGAATAGGGTTTTTGACTTGCTTTTCTTAGGACTATTCATCAATCCTTGGCCCAAAAGTACTTAGGTTAGCTAGTTTCAATTTGATTAGCAGGGTTTGCTCGTTAGATAGTTTTGCCTTAGATAGATACCTTCATTAGTTAGACTATATTCCTACCAACCCTTCTACCTTTGACATACATTTTGCTACAACTCTAAGTTTACTTACCCCGGGTTGACAATTTAATTAAGGGGTTTTAGTGTCTTTTTAGTGCATATAGAACACCCATCAGAAACACCACAAATATTCAGAGAACGATATAAAAGAACCACACTTTTATTATTATCAAACTCTTAGGGTAGGGCGACACCATACAATGGATCATATTATGAAATGGATCCTCTCCTATTCACTTGCCTTTTCGAGGGGGAATCCTCCTATTGAGCTACCGCTCCAAATACAATACTTCTCAATTTTTCTAATTACATTGCTTGAACCTCTTTATATAGTGCTACCAACCACCTAAGAACATTCTAGAGGAGGAACCTTCTAGAAGTAGAACTTTCTAGTAAGTCATTTTACATTTATTATATCTAACTACCATATTAGGCCTTATTTAATAATATAGTGGACCTATTCCACATTACATTGAATGGCCTCCACTAATAATACATAACCACATTTCCATTGGGTACCCCCCACTACCTCTCTAGCTACCTAACAGGTTCAGCCCCTCAGTCTTTCCCTTCCATAATGTAGCAAGGCATTATATTTAGGGAATAAAAATGAAAAGGAGTTGTGAGCATCATCTATAAATAAAGTCCCTCCTCTCATTCCAAATTGTTGTGAATTGTTGGAGATCATTCTCATAAGCCATTAATAGAAAATATTTACATGGTTTTTTGGCATCAAATTTTGGAGCTCTATCTTTCTTGGTTCATCAAATATTATTGTGATTATACAAGAATTCTACTAAATATAACAAAATTGATCCATTGGAATATATCGATCAAAGATTATATGTTTAATATATGGAAGCACTTTCGTATATGCACATTTACCGAAGTGCTTCCACAAATGTACATATAAGGAAGTGCTTCTGTAAATGTACAGTTATGGAAGAGCTTCCTTATATGCACATTTACGGAAGAACTTCCATAAATGTGCATATAAGGAAGAGATTTAGTAAATGTGCATTTGTGAAAGGAAATCACTTTCATAGATGTGCATTTGTGGAAGCACTTCCATAAATTCTCATATACTGAAGCACTTCTGTAAATGTGCATTTATGGAAACACTTATGTATGTGCATTTATGGAAGCACTTATGTATGCGCATTTACATAATCACTTATGTATATGCACATTTACGCGAGCGCTTCTATACATGCTCATCTATGCAAGCGAATCACTTATGTAAATGTGCATATACGGAAGCACTTCTATAAATACACATATACAGAAGCGCTTCTGTAAATGCACATTTATGGAAGCACTTTTGTATATGCGCATTTATAGAAGTGCTTATGTATATGTGCTTTACAGAAGAGATTCTCTAAATGTGCATTTATGGAAGTGCTTTTGTAAATGTGCAATTACGGAAGCACTTCCATAAATGCAAAATTACAGAAGCGTTATCATATATGGGCATTTACATAAGTGCTTCCATAAATGCGCATTTACGGAAGTGCTTTACTTCTGCAAATGTGCATATATAAAAGCACTTCACTTATGCAAATGTGCATTTATAATTTATGAAAGCGCTATTGTATATGCACATATACCGTATATGCACATTTAGGGAAGCACTTCCGTAAAATGCACATATATGGAAGCGCTTCCTTATATGCACATTTAGGGAAGTGCTTCCGTAAAATGCACATATATTGAAGTGTTTTTGTAAATGTGCATTTACGGAAGTGCTTGCGTAAATGCGCATATATGGTAGCACTTCCGTAAATTACAAATGCGCATTTTTGAAAGCGAATCACTTTTGTAAATTATAAATGTGCATTTGCGAAAGCAAATCACTTCCATAAATGCGCATATATGGAAGTGCTTCCATAAATGTGCATATATGGAAACTCTAATGTAAATGAGTGTGAATGAGTATAGTATAGTCAAGTCTGGAAAAGTTTATTCCATAAATGTGCACAAGGAAAAATCTAAGCTCTCTCTGATCAGTGCTCATCGGGCAAGAAGAATCATGGGTAGTAAAAATAATTGTGTCTTGTTGTTCCTTAGAGAAGGAAAGCAGAAAGGAGAAGGCAATGAGATGGAGATGAAGGCATCCTTGGAAGGATGTAGTGGCAAGTAGCATCAACAACTTGATCCAAGAGGATCTAAGGAATTCTCATAGAGGTCTAGAATGATCTGAAACACTCACAAAGGTCCCAGGGTATCCATAAAAGCTCAAAATTTGATCATCTCAAAGTTTGATAAAATGAAATCATTATGTAGATCTTGTCTCCATCTTTCCAATGACACAAACAGTGCATCAAACGAAGTTCATATGCAAAATTTATGGGCATTCAAAGTTTGGTCAAACAAGGTAAAATAGGGGTGACACTTGGCACATGTCCGTAAAGAAGCAGATGGCGTAGCACAATAGGTCATGTGGCATACACAATCAACAGTTGATTTGGAAATATGTACTCCAAGTGGCTCAGTGATGTAATGACATGTGGCATAGGAGGTTCAATGAGAAGTTTCCACATGGCATCTTCCCATTGGCCAATGATGGTTGGGTTGTATAAAATATATGGAGTAAATATTGCATCAAACTTTCTGTCAAACTTCTCTTTGTGTATCAGATGACAAACTCTGGCATCGAAAAGAGATTCATAATCACACCTAATGCAATGGATATATATGACATGCAAACCAATTCTAGGGTTGCTACCAGTGAGGTAAATCATCAATCTAGACTCTACACATTTTATGAATTTATTGAACTAGATTTTGCATTACTGCTTACCCACACTAATGAAAGCAGTAGGATATGGAACGAAAGTTAAGGGATTTAAATTTTAGATATATGCAATAACTTAGCAAGCAGGGAATGGTTGATGGTCTACCTGACATCCACTTCTCCAAAGGAATTTGTGAGGGATGTGTTCCTGGAAAACACCCTCAAGAGAAATTCCACAAAGGAAATACTCAAAAGGCTTCCTCTCCTTTAGATATGATCCATAGTGACCTCATGGGATATTTTTTTCATCCATAAATTAGTAAAGCAAGGTACGTTCTCATTTTTTTTATGATTTCTCACGCTTTAGATGAATTTTCTTTCTCAGGAAAAAATCAGAGGTCTTTCAACACCTCAAAGATTTCAAAGCCCTTGTTGAAACACAGCCAAGAAAGAAAATCAAAGTCCTCCAAACAGGTAATGGGGGAGAGTATGTCAACCATGAGATATAAATATTTTTCATGAGGTCGGGATTCAGTTGTAGCACACAGTTCCTTATACTCTGCAACAAAACGAAGTGGTTGAGCAGAAAAATATATCTCTAAAAGAGATGGCATATTGCATGCTACATGGAAAGTCACTTCCACGAAGATTATGGGTTGAAGCACTAAATTGTGAAACCTACATCCAAAAAAAATCTCCCCATAGATATGTCAAGGATAATACCCCCTACAAGGCTTGGAGCGGCCTCAAACCAAAAGTGACCCACTTCCGTATTTTCGGTTCACATGCATGAGCCAAGATTCCCTCTGAGAAGAGGAAGGCACTTGATCCACAGAGCATAGAGTGTATCTTTGTTGGATACCCTGACAGTGTGAAGGGATATGGACACATTGATATTTCCTCATACCGACTCATCATTAAGCGTAGTTTCCAATTCGAGGAAAGTGTCCCGCATGTACCTCAACAGTCGCATGCAGACACTTTTGTTCTTCCACCTGTTAGAGATGATGAGCATGCACATGTCGACTCTTCTTCAAATGAGAGTTTTGATTCACAGGATTCAGATGATCCATATACAGAGTTGGTACAGTCAGATGCAGAGTCAGCGTATGCAGATGCAGATGAAGAGCCAAATTTGAGGTCCAAGTGGGCCAAGACTACTCTTTAGGATGGAGGAGATCTTGTTGGGGATTTAGTTGATACTAGGAGGACTTGATCCGATTTCGAGGAATCTCCTCTTGCACTCACTGCCACTGAATTGATGCCACCCAAGAATGTTTTCTTGGTTCAGTCTTCAGATCCACAGTCTTATGGTGAGGCTACTAGAAATCACTTTTGGGAATCTGCCATGCAGGATGAGTACAAATCCCTCCTTGAGAACCAAATTTTGGATCTAGTTCCCCTTCCTTCAGGAAGGAAACTTGTCAGGTGCAGATGGGTCTACAGGACCAAGAGCATAGAATATGGACAGGTTAGCAGATACAAAGCCATGCTAGTTTCCAAAGGCTTTCAACAGGTGCATGGCATTGACTATGATGAGACCTTCGCTCCAGTAGGGAAGATGGATTTCATACGTTTGGAACTTTCCATTGCGACAACCAAGGGATGGGAAGTCCATCAAATGGATGTGAAGAATGAATTTCTTCATGGCGATCTCTCTAAGGATATATATATGGAGCAGGCCTCGGGATTTATGCAGGATTCATCTTTGGTATGTCGACTAAAGAAGTCCATTTATGGCCTCAATAAGTCCCCGAGGGCATGGTATGCCAAGATGGACTCCTACCTATTGTCACAAAACTTTGTACATTGTAAGTCAGACCCGAATGTTTACATGCTCAGGATAGTGAATTCACTTATACTCCTAGTTTTGTATTTTTATGATTTGTTGATTACCGGTTGCTTGACTTCAGCGATTTTTGCAGTCAAGAGGATTTTGCATGACAGGTTCTTTAGAACGGACATGGGTCTGCTACATTTATTCCTTAGACTCGATATCAATCAAGATGCATCAGGAATCAAATTGTCTTGTGCCAAGTATGGACGAGATCTCCTTGAGATATTTCACATGACAGACTCCAATTCTGCCCCGACTCCTTTCCTATCAGGAGTCAGACTTGATAATGGTGTGGACACTCCACTGGTTGACAACACACTATATAAAAAATTAGTGGGGAGCTTGTTGTATCTCACACAATCTAGACTAGACCTCTCCTATGCAGTTGGAGCAGTCTCTAGGTTCATGCAGGAGTCGCATGAGCTACATTGGAATGTTGCAAAGCGCATCATTCGATATGTACAAGGCATCATCACCTTTGGGATTCACTATGCAGCAGACTCTACATTGGACCTCATCGGTTTCATTGATTCTGACTGGGTTGGCGATAGCATTGATCACAAGTCCACATATGGTTACTCACTTAGTCTTGGTTTCGGGCCTATCTATTGGTCGATCAAGAAGAAGGTTGTTATTTCTCTATCTTTGGTTGAGGCAGAGTACAGAGGGGTAGTTAACATAACCATTCAGTCTATGTGGCTACAACATTTTCTCACAAAGTTGGGAATTCAGTTTCATCGGTTGATCATCATCTGGTGTGACAACCAAAGCACTCTGAAGTTCTACAGAGATCTAGTTCAGAGAAAGTGGATGAAGCACATCAAGATTTGCATGCACTACATCTGGGACTTAGTACACGAGGGGATCATCGACCTACAGTTTTTTCCTTTAGCAGAACATTGATGAGATCCACCTGTCTCAATGCCAGCCCTTTTTCACGTTGGATGAGATCCACCTACCTCAGTGCCAACTTTTTTTTCATGTTGGATGAGAACACTCAGTGTCAACCCTTTTTCATGTTGGATGAGTTCCACATGTCTCAGTGCCAACCATTTTTCATGTTGTATGAGAACACTCAGTGCCAACCCTTTTTTATGTGGATGAGTTCAACCTGTCTCAGTGACAACCCTTTTTCATGTTGGATGAGAACACTCAGGGCCAGCCCTTTTTCATGCTGGATGAGTTCCACATGTCTCAGTGCCAACCTTTTTTCATGTTGGATGAGAACACTCAATTCCAACTCTTTTTCATGTTGGATGAGTTCCACATGTCTCAGTGCCAGAACTTTTTCATGCTAGATAAGAACACTCCCTCTGAAGAGGGACCACGCCAATCTTGTTCCTGAAGTACTCAAACTTAATCCTTGACAATGACTTTGTAAACATGTCTGCAACTTGATCCTTTGTAGTCACAAAATTGGAGCCTCACTGCTCCCTTATGAACTATCTGATCTTGATATGCTTTGACCTGTAATAGACCATGGGGTTATCTGACGAATTCATGCAACTCTTGTTGTCACACCAAATGCAGGTCACCTCCATTCTGAGACCAAATAACCCAGATAGAATTTCTCGAAGCCACACTACCACAGCACATGCTGCCAAATACTCAGCTTCAGCTGTACTGAGCGCCACACATGAATGCTTCCTGCATCTGGAAGAGCCTCTTACTCTTTACTATAGTACCCATATCCCTCTGGAACTGACTGTCTGGCTTCCTCTCGAACATTAAATATCAACTAGATCTTCAACCTGCTGACTTCATCACTTTTCCTCCAGAACAAGTCTCGTCATCCTTTTCTTGTAGGTCTTACCTACAAGTCAAAATTCAGTGCAATAGTTGGCAATTTCTGAAGCCACACTGCTTCGCGACTTGTTGCAGATGCTGCCACATACTCTGCCTTAGCCATATTGAGTGTTAAACACAACTTCTTCATGTTACTCGATGAAACCATACTAGAGGCTAGACTAAGACCATAATCCAATGTACCCTTAAGGTACCTCATCACATGTTTTGTTGTGACCAAATGAACCTACCTGGGTTGCTCCATAGATAGACTCAGGGTGTTCACAACAAAACATGTATCTGGTCTTGTGTTCGTCAATTTCATCAATAAACCCACCATCTGCATGTATAAAGTAACATCCATAGTCTCTAAAGTCATAACCTTCAACAACTTCAGATTTGATACCATAGGTGTAGCCATTGCTTTGCAATCCAACATCCTGAACCTCTTCAGGATTTCTACTATATGCTTCCCTTGATTCAGAAAGATCGCATCATGTCTCTGCCATACCTCGTGACCCAAAAAGTAATGTATCATCCGAAAATCTTTGATCTCAAACTCAGCATCCAGTTTTTCTCTTACACTCTGAGATGATATTTTCCACACCTGTTTAGAAATAGGTCATCCATATACAACAGTAGTATTACCAGACCGTCATCCACACCCTTAAAGTAAAGGTTGGGATCTAAATTGTTGTTTGTAAATCCTAAGATTGTCAGAAATTTTTTTATCCTTCCATACCATGCTCTGGGTGACTACTTTAATCCATATAAATCATTCTTCAATCTACACACTGAGTGTCCCACAGTTGTCATGTACTCAATGGAGTGTTTTGTGACTGCAAGGACCATTCTTCCTGATCAGGTTGACATATGTGCCACATGAAGAATTTCAGTCCTTCCAAATGTTGAAAGTCGTGCACTTTGAGTCTTATTTCCTTAGAATACTATGCCAAGGCCATTCTCCATTGGTCAAATTACCATGACCAATCTCGGGAGAATGTCATCCCGGTGCTGAAACATCGACACATAAGAATAACTTCTAAAATTATATAAAATATCAACACTCCGTCTGCATGTGTTGACCTCATCTTCTTCTTCATTACATGGATGCACACAAATCTATGTATGGATAGTATTGCTTCATGTTTCTTCCTTCAACTATCATTATGGCTCATTCTCAAGGCTATTACCTATGACATGCCCATAACAAGAAACTAGATCAACAAAAAAGCCTAGAGGAGACCAATTTATCTTGTCCACAACTATATACAGTGATCCTTGAAATGATATGTCTTCTGCTAACACACATCCATCATATACTCGATGTCATATGGCTAACCATGTTGATTTTCTAGTGTTAAATTAGACAAGCACAATTTTCTTCAAGTGGTAATTACTTCCAATGACATTACTTTAGTAAACTCTAGAACATCACTAAGTAATTACACTCAGAAAATTTCAACTACTTAGAAACTTTAGCCTCTTCCTTAGATCACTTCCCACGTGTGAGAGAGAAAAATATGTGTGTCTATTGTTGTGTCTTTTTATAGTAATATTAAATTGATCCAAAAAGACACGTCTCTTTGAAAATCAAATTTAAAATTTAATTTAATTTTCTTTCTTATAAATAGTTGGAGAATACCTCCCTTAAGTACCCAAAGATTAATTTGGTTATAATCCATCCACATAGTATTTGACTTTGTTAAATTGTTCCTCCATAATTCATGTGATTCTTTGCATAAATATAGGTATAAGTAAATATGCAGCACATTTGTCATATTTAGGTAATTAGACATTTTTACTAGAAATTATTGTCCACCATAATTTATGGAATTCTTTCTATAATTTAGATAGGAGTAAAAATAAAATATGTTATACATAGAGATTGCAATAACCCCATAAATTTAACACTCCCAAGATTTTACTCTACTCTCATTTTCCTAGGTCCTCCTGTGAGGGAGTCAAGCCCAGTCTCATACCATGTTAAATTTTCGATATGAGAAGATATTGTATGTGAATGAATATCTTATTACAATAATGAGTGTTCTATATATAAAGAACATATGGTGACCATGGTAACTATCCATGAAGAAATGTGTTCTTTGGGTAATAAATATATTTATACTTTATATTATATTATACATATAATATAAATATACTTTATACTTTATTATATATATTTATACTTTATATTATAAATATATTATTACATTAATAATACTATAACTAATAATATTACTTAATAATTAATAATCATATTATTAAATATCAATCTAGTAGAATGTTTTTTCAATGTTGCCCAAACATCAATAAAACTCAACCACACAAAGAACGCTTCCAGTGTATGTGTTCCCAACATTCACATTGATATGTATCTTTAATGACATCGCTTTTCAAGTTATGGTAGGTGTTTCACACTCACTATGGGTCTGCTTGTTCTAGTATTAGAAAATGTTGGAGACTTTGCAACTAATTGAATTGAGGTTAAGGCCACCAACTTACAAATATGCATATGGGTTCATTTGTAAGAGAGAACCCCTGCTTTTGCTCACTGGTAGTTGTTTTGGTTTCTTCACAAGTGAAGAGAAATTCCTTTAGTGGTTTCTTCAGCCTTTCTAGGTATATACCAAGCGATCTTGACTCTGCAAATTCTTTTAGCCTGGAAGATTCCATGGGGAAATGACACCATTGAGCTACAACAATCCTTTCCTATAATGATTTACTATGCACTTCTTTGAAATGTTCGGTTAAAGGACTTAGGGATGCTATGAGAGAGTGCTCCAGAGTGCAACTCTTGTTCTTGCATATTAAAAAATCGTTGGGACATGGCTTCGCGTTGAGGCAAGGGAACGAAGGTGCCTTCATTTCTGAGTTGAGGCTTCCATTACATGATTTTCCATACCCTGGATTCGTATTTTAGAACCCTCTGATATTCTTCACTCGCTACAACCACGACTCCTGAATTTTGAAGAGAATACATCAATGGAGTTCCTTCCTTCGCTCAAATCGAGACTTCCAGAAGTGCATCCTGCTATGTCAAGGGGAAGGCCAACACAGGTTGTTTGCATTGGGCAAACAAAATTTCTCTGATTTGTGCACGAACTATCCTCATGGGCGTTGCCTGTCTCTGAAGTGTGGAGCATTCTTGATATATATTCCCGTGCGGTAACCTGCAATTGTCTTTTGAATAAAGTGTGCCTAGTTTAAATTTCGAATTTTGAATTACAGCAGTTGTTGGATGTTAATGAGAATCCATTGGGAGATCACCTCAGTCCTCAATCCTTTCATTCCTTCTACAATATGTACAATATACATGCCATTACTCCAAGCTACCCTAACTCGCGAGAGATCAATCATGCAACTAGTCGGAGCTCTGGTGGTGGGCATTGATGTGATGGTATGCATGCACGGTTGTCACAAGGTCGGACCATGCAGCAACCCACTAATAATTGGGTTGTTGCATCGTGGATAATTCACACCAATCATTGCCACCCACTTCGAATCAAATCAATAGCGAAAAAAATGTTCATATTCACCATTAGTGATCTTTCCAACTTCAACGGCAAGGAATTATGATTGGAGGAAGCACATCCTCCCTGTCGGGTTGATTCACTGCATTTAATCATTACAAGTGGATATATTTAAAGAGATTTCAATGGTTTCAGCCAGCGATGGTGGAATGAACGAGAAAGGCAACCCATGGATGAAAATTGTTAAATATATTGTACCCTCAACAGTATGACCGTACACTGCCAGCTGTACTGGACAGTTGTACTTTCTATTTTTGTCTTTCTTGAGCATATATAGCTCAACCATCTTACATTGTAACGATCTTCTGAGTTCTGTACTTCTTCATACATTTTGAATATACTATTCTTTTCTCTCTGCATTTCTCTGTCCTTCACAATTTATCATGGTATCAGAGCTTCAGCAGTAAGCCTCTTCACACAGTCGGGAGAGCAACTCGATCCTCACAGCGTAGAGCCTCACGGATCTTGAGAGCACGCGTCACAGACTTTTCACAAAGTTTGGAAAGTTGTATGCAATACTCTTTAAAGATCGCCGTGAGAAGCTAGCGGAGGATTCAGAGAATGCAGAAGAAGAAACCTGCACAATTTTTTCAAAGAACCGTCAAAGATTGACGTAGAAGAGTTGCAGAACGGAAGTTCGCTTAAAGAACTCGAAGAAAACGCTCAAATTGTTAAAGATTCATGCGAAAGGCAGAATCGTTTAAAG
>ML792428.1:46964-110133 GCA_009831015.1 Picea engelmannii | reverse complement strand
CTGTTGAGTCTAAGAGGGAGTGTTAAATATATTGTACCCTCAACAGTATGACCGTACACTGCCAGCTGTACTGGACAGTTGTACTTTCTATTTTTGTCTTGCTTGAGCATATATAGCTCAACCATCTTACATTGTAACGATCTTCTGAGTTCTGTACTTCTTCATACATTTTGAATATACTATTCTTTTCTCTCTGCATTTCTCTGTCCTTCACAATTTATCAAAAATGGGGTCATATGCTTGGCTCAGGCGATTGAATGCAATCTGGATAGAGTTGGTTCATTGAGCGAACTATAGAGATCTCGACGAATGATGTGTGCTAGCGACACCCATGATCTTCCATGCCCACAAAGTCCATCAAGGTGGATATTTCCCTTCTCTTTACGACCTAAAACAGGTATCTGGTGAATGAGGTAACTCAGCAGGACTTGATCTCGACCCTTTTTGTTTCTCTTTTTCATCTCCTCTGCAGCTCTTCCGAAAGCCTCTGTATTGAAAACGTTGATAGAAGAAGAACTCCCAACCTTCGAACCATTTCAATAATCTCCACTCAAATCAAAATAAGAGCGCAAGTCGAGATCGTACTCCTCAATCACATGATAAATTCCCTCATCTCTTACTAAACTTCTAGGAAAAAGTTTCACCAGATCGGCGTTCGCGAGTGCTCCGCTTCTATATAACATCCTCACGATCCTATGTTCAAAACCTTTCACGAGCTCAGTCAGATGTGCCACAATAAATTTATTCATACTCCTATTCCCCTTCTTGCACAACATCCCCATTCCATGCAACGCAAGAGAGCATGGTGGCAAATCATAAATTTTCATCTCAGAATCCCATTTGCGGAGCCTAATACTCCACGCCCTGGGAATCGAAACTGTTGACGATGGTTCTTTTCAACAGTACTTAGCCGGCAAAGAGTTGTCAAAATTCTCCCCTCATTTCGTGATTTCTTTCTTAAAGTCTTGTGCGCTCTCTTGAGCTGTTACTACACATTTCAAAGTTGATGTCTTCAAATTGTTCGAAATCTTTTGGAAATTCAGATAAGCATTTGCTAATGGTTAACAATTATAATCATTGGTCAGTTTTGAGTTTGGACAGGTTACAGGCTCTCTTTACATCTATCTTTTATCCTAACTACAAATTGTGCGATAACATTTTGGCGTCGCTGTCAGGGAACACTGAGTCAAAGTTTCATCAAGAACAACAACTTTTGGTAAGCCTTGCCTCTAGAGCCTTTATCTTACAAAATTACCTGGCGAATCCACTTAGGGTATTTTCCCTTATCTTTTGATAGTTTCAAGAAAATTATCTGGCGACTCCACTGGTGACGAAGCCAACTATGACTTCACAATGGGATCTGGGAAACTACAAGCCTTTATACATGAGTAAAATCCCGGGATACCCTAGACAAATGCCCCCCTGATATGAAAAATGGCTCCCTAGATTCACTAGAATGGATGGAGAAAGACCCGACCATCACATAAGCAAATTTTGGGCTTTCTTTCAGCACCACCCTATCAGTGATGATGCGGAAGACTTGGTAATGAAACTCTTCTCTGCCACTCTGCATGGAAATTCTAGAAGATGGTATGATAATCTTCTAGCCTCTAGCATCACTTCTATGGACCAATTAGAAGAAATCTTTCTCATGAATTGGGGCATGAAATTAAAAGATATCCAATTGTTTCTTAAAGGTCTTGAATACATAAGACAAACTGAGAATGAGAATGTCAGGGATTTCTGGGTTAGGTTTTAGATGTTTCTATACCGAATTTCCAAAAGCCATTATCCTGAAGAAAAGTACCTTGTGTACCTCTATACCAATGCACTCTTAGGGCATATGAGCTTCCTCCTAAATAAAAATGTTCCAAAAACACTCACTGAAGCTCACAACATGGCCATGCGAATCAAGGTAAATCTCTCTTTGTCCAAAGGTAAACACTTTTCCTCTCTATGGACTAAAATCAATGATGATACCTCTGACACTCTCAGTTTGAAAAAACCAGTTTCCCTTGAAACCTTTACCACTGATTCACAAGAAAGAAGGGAACAAGTTATTAACCAGCAGAATAAAGACATGGTTGAGGAGCTGGAACTAGAGAAAATTGGTGAAGTATCAACCTGCACTCTTCCCTCTGATGAAGCAATCCATGAACCATTTCCCCCTGCACAACAAAAGGACGATGAGGTTAGTTGCTTTCCTTTTCAGGATTTCGATGATACCTTGTTCCATGATTCAAAAAATGAAGGAGAAATGGAAGCCTTGAGCAAAGTTCCTTGTTGTACAATTGAAGATGAAGGGGCAATTCATGAGGATGAAACCATGAGGCATGTTGAAGACACCAAAGTCCTCAAATCTCCTGCACAAGAAGAAACAATAACTTTCCCTCCTCCCCAAAATTTTGACGATGGTCTACTTTATGATGAGGGAAATGAGGAGGAGATAAATGAGTCTTTGAATTCTTCAAGTCCAACATGTTATGTCACAGATACTGACATAGTTGATAACATTGATGAGTTCATACATGTTGGGAGACGTAGGTGGGATCCTGTTGGTTATGATTTGGATCCCATCTATAATATTGAGAGTCATTTCCAAGTGTTTCCTTTACAATTATCACAGCATGTTACTCT
This sequence comes from Picea engelmannii, assembly GCA_009831015.1. Lineage (NCBI taxonomy): Eukaryota > Viridiplantae > Streptophyta > Pinopsida > Pinales > Pinaceae > Picea > Picea engelmannii. Next base: position 107,496 of record ML792428.1, on the reverse strand, counting down.
TGACGAGTGGCAACAAGGAGATGAGATTTTTACCCATACTTTTCAAACACCCAAGGACGACCTAGTACCTTGTTTTCCTAATCATTTTCAGTCTTCCCTTGAGGGTTTTGATGAGTACTCCTCTGAGTACTTGGTTTCTTTCCATGAAGATGATTATCAACCACCATTGTACTCAAGTCTCGATAGGAGTAAGGACCTTCTTTTCTTAAAGAAGGATCCTTGTGACAACTTTCCCTAGCCACCTCTTATTACCTTACTTTGTTGTGTCTCTAGAGGTATAGTGACATTGTGCATCATTGCTATTATATAAACATTGACTTCGTCAATATTTATTGTTCAATTGCTTATATATCAGATAGTCATTGATTTTATGAAGTACTAACCAAGCGAGTAAGCTTGCATATATATACTTCATGTTGCTTTGTCTCGGGCAGGTGCATCTCTATCTCTTGGTTGTACTTCTCTTTATTGGTTGGTTAGTCAGACTATCTGTTTGGTGGTGACTTGTGAGGGGGGAATTTATCTTTTATCCTTCTATCCTCAGCCTTCTCAAAACCCCAGGTCACCGGGGACGTCTCCCTTGGGACTTACCTCCCTAAACAGAAAGAACCTTCCTATCGAGGTGAAATTGGGTGGGATTGGTTCAGTTACGCCAGTTTACCTCTTTACATCTATATTTTATCCTAACTACAAACTTTGTGATAACACGAACAATTACATCCCTNTGGGACTTACCTCCCTAAACAGAAAGAACCTTCCTATCGAGGTGAAATTGGGTGGGATTGGTTCAGTTACGCCAGTTTACCTCTTTACATCTATATTTTATCCTAACTACAAACTTTGTGATAACACGAACAATTACATCCCTATGTTTTTTAACCCTTCTATTACCTTTTTATCATCTACATAACATTTCTATGAAGAAAGAGTGAATAAATATTCCATTACTCGGTTTCCAAAATACATCTCTTTACTTGTCATTTGGTTATGACTTTAACTTTATCCATGCCATAGAAAATCCTCAAAAAAAAATTATATATATTATTATATCTTTCTATCCTTGCCACATGTTACATTTTCATAAATTGACTATTGGCCATGCGTGGAATATTGATTATGGCTCTTCAGATAAGGAAGAAGAATTTCATTCGCTGATTAAATATTCACCATTGCATAATGTAAAAGATGCCATGGGAGATGCCCGGACAGAATTTATAGTATCCTGCTACAATGTTATTGACAGGAGATCATGAGGACCGTGTTGCACCACTCCACTCTTTGAAACTCCGAGCAACGATGCAATATATTCTATGTAAGAGCGTGGAGAATAGCCCACAGACCAACCCCATTATTGGCCAAATTGATACCAAATCTGGCCATGGTTGTGGAAGGCCAACCCAAAAAGCGATTGACAAAGCAGTAGACACATATGCATCCATGGCTAAAGTGGTGGGTGCATCTTGGATTGGCTAGCCTAAGTTGCGGACTTTTTGGCAGAGCTTGAAGTTGTTGTTGGAACTGATATTGCAACAGATGAACAAGAAATTATTCTTGTAATTTTGATGGTGTCACACACTACAGTTGTCATGCCAATTATAATGGGATTTATGTCAAATATAAAGTCACCTTATATGTGGGGATGCACATTATCAGGAAAATCGAATAGTTAATAAGAAGGGAAATGGTGTATCCTTGCATCAAAACAATAGAAGAAATGTACATGTGGAAAAGTGGAGTAATAGAATTATGTTAACCGAGGTTTAATTTATTAAATGAAAATAAATTAAGTTAGTTCGCTTCAGGATATCAGTTGGCCAAAACGACTTCAACTACTCAAACTGTTCAGCGCGCATCAACCTCTACAACAACGATTAATTCTGTTAATAATAATAAGTCCCAGATATTACGAATTCGGTTACAAAATTGAAGGAACCGTCCACAAGAATAAATAAAAGGAGCAGTGCCCAGCACAGGAGAGGGGGGGTTTTATTTATGGAGGAAGGCAAAGAATACATATTTTTCTGAAGGAAGTATTGTCTCATAAATAAAACATAGAGATAGAACTTAGGTAGAATTTTAAGAGAGTGTGTTGTGAGTGTTGGGAGGGTTCTTCAATTTCATTCTTTCATTACATCTTCAGCAGAGACTGGCGAAATCGTTGGCAGTAGGTGTTCTTGCAAAGCAACGAAGAGGATAAGCGAGGATGAGTTTGTTGGTCTCATGAGGTAAATATTTACTTGCGTAGTTTGTTGTAATATGGCTCGATTTAATTCGACGCTAATCACTTTTATTATGCAGGTCATTTCCTTGCAATTCACCACCATAGCTCCATTCCTTCTTGGCTCAGCTCTATTTTTCTTCTTCATGCTTAGTCTTTTTATTGTATGTTGTGTCTAAAAGGGCTAAAGATCATATACCTGGCATTTGTCTACACAGAGACTTGAAGATTTTGATGTTCTATGATTTTGTATGAAAGCTTTTTAATGGAAATCAATTCTTCGTCTTTCTAGATATCTCCTCGATTTTTCTTTAAAGCCTCTTAGTTTTTCTTGTTTTTTTTATTGATTTTATACTTTAATTTCAGAAAACAAAAAGAAAATTACATAATTTCAAAAGAACCTAGTGTACTATGGCTAACTGATGTATACTTTTATATGATCCTTTCTTTAAAAGGTTCCAGCTGGAACTTTTGTTTCTTTTTTCTATTTTTATAAATAGTTTTGTTTTAATTATAAAAATGTTAAAATAATAATCATTACACTAATTTTCCACTTAATGTTTAATATTTATTTAGTGATTACTAACTTGTGTTAATTAATTTAGTCTTTTTTTTAATCTTAGGTTAATCTTTTCAAATTTTTGGGGTTTTGCCAAATAAATGTAATTAAACATTTGTTTTCTTTTATTCATGGTATTTACTTATTATATTTAATTTTCGTTACATCACATGTACAAACCCACATAGAAGTAATTAGAATAGTAAATAGCATGAAGATCATAAAATCACATAAAAATTAAATATTGATAAAAAGAAAAATTATAGAGCAAGGGAAACTATGCTTGGAGTGTAGGTTAGGAGAAATTTAACTTAAATTTCAATGCGCATTATTGTCTGGGGCTTTAAGCCTAGGGTGATATTCCTGCTTCTTCTCGCCTAGCCCCACGGGAGGTTGAAAATGTTGAGGCTTGAGACTCTCTAGTCTTTTAGCATCAACATATTTTTTGGCGACCATACTGGGGAGAATCGTTCAATGGTTCATTCCTAGTTTTGTTTCAATTCTTTCAATTTTTCTTTTTCCCTTCCTAGACCTCAATGTCCCAACCAATCAGAAGTATGTTTAGTGTTTGTAACCCTATGGTTTCAGCTATTGACCCTGGGAAATTCATTAACAAGTATGGTTTGTTTGAGTTTGAAGAATACCTAAACAATTCTCCTTGGTCTGTGCCCACTCGCTTGAAGTTCGCTCAGTCGGTGAACCCTTTACCTCACAAATTCAAGAATCATTTACCTCTCTTCCATGGCGATCGGACTGTTACATCTATTGAACACCTTCGTGGATTTTTGAATGCTTGCACTATTCTCAGAGTAAATAATAATGATAGTTGTATGTTGTTGTTTATGAATTCCCTTCAAGGCGATGTTGCCTCCTTATTTTCCAGCCTTCACAATCTATGCATTTCTACCTGGTTCGAGTTGTCTTACTGGTTTACTTCTACTTTTGGGCATTTGGATAATCCTTACGAGCAACTTAAGAGGTTTAATCAATTAGGCATGAAGGATAATGAGAGAATTCTTACTTTTAATCTTCAATTTATCAAGTTGTACAATCTAATTCCTACTCCCATTCGCCCTACCAACTTGGTTGCTCTGTTGCATTACTATGAAATTTTTCCCCCTCTTTACCGATGGTGGTTGGAACAAAAGAATTTTCAAAACCTAGAGCTAGCCCTATCTACTTGCCTCAACTTCGAACAACAAAATTGTAGAACAGGTTACTGCTTTGGCGTTTATGATTCACATGAGGAGTTGTCTTCTTTAATCCCCGTCATTAAGACCTTGCAAGATTGCATGTCCTTTCTCGAGTCTAAATCTTCAAATCATACTGGGAGTATCTCTCAGGAGCCCTCTCTTTTAGAGACTAATCTTAATGAATCAAATATTTGTGGTCAAGAGCTTGAATGTGACGAGGAACATGATTATATCATGATGCTTAGTGACCAACCCACCTCTCACACCTTTCTTGAACCTAGTACCCAAAATCACCTTTCATCTCAAGCTTCTTATCTACACGCATACAATGGAATTGTTGATTACACAAATGAAGAAATCAATGCTAATTATTTCAAACCAATTTACGATACATTTGTATTTGACGATGATGCTAATGAGTGGTCAAATGATGTAGACCATTATGAATTTAATGATGCATGCAACGAATTATTTTCTGAAGACATATATGATCAGTTCAATCAAGATACTAATTTGTATAAAAAAATTGTTAATCCTTTGTTCCATTCAAAAGAGGATAGAGAACTTGGCACTATTGAGCATGCCCCTCCTTGGAGAAATTTTTATTTTGATGATAGTAACTATTGTAGGGGCATTCAAATGTTTTTTAATCCACGTTATGAATCTTCTTTGCATCATGACGATCATGTTCATGATATAAAGGTCTACACAAGTAATATTAAATTGTTTGATAAATTCATGGATCTTCCCTCGAAGGTACAAATCCTAAACCCTAAATCTAATTTAGTCAATACCTTCATCAATTATGGTAAATAATTTGTTGGTTGCCATGTCTTGGAGGTTGGTGGTCATTTCTTTTGGATTTTTAATAATCATATATGTACATTGTATACATGTGTTGGTTGGCATCTTGGTTGTTCCTCCACATACAAGTTTTTCAAACTCATAAGACCTGCATGCAAAGCATGTGTTGGAATAGGGGCAGACCCAGGGTTCAATGCTTCAACAACGCACCAACAAAACCCTAACTATCAGCCCTTTCAGCAACACCTGCGAAGCAGATGAAATCTCACCCGAGGTAGAGGCAGGGGGGGGTTGCAGGACTCAGGTGTCTGCAACCTTGCTGGGACACAGATCTGTGATCACAATACTTAATAGAGCACTTAGAAATTAACATTCATTAGTCTTTAACCCTTATTCACATCACAAACTAAAACCCTAATTACAGAACAGTGCAGTATTAATCAAGATCTAGGCACATATAACCATCTATCACATAGCATCAGAGTAGATCCAACATTCATTCATATAATAAGCACTAAACATCAATGGATATACCTATCATACATCAAATCAGTGCACTAAGCAAATACATAAACAACATGAACACCATGGCACAAATCACATCGACTCAAAATATATGTGGTTCACCCCAGTGTGGGGCTACGTCCACCAACTCTTCTTCTTCTTTATTAGTCTCTTCCGAACTTCTTACATGCACCAAGCCACAGGTCCAACTCCGCAAGGACAGGAGATCTGTGTGCACCTCGCTAGATCCTCCCTCCCTGAGCCAAGTCAAAGCACAGAGCCTTACATAGTTTGTGCACAAAGCACTACAAATCAATTGCACTTAGCTCTACAAGTCTTAACATATAGTGTGCACAAAGCACTCACAACTATTTTCACTTAGCACTCTGGCCTACATATCTTGCAAAAATCCCACTTAGATCTACTTCATACATCGCCTATATACTTATTTATACATTACAAAAGAGGCCTAAATATGTGTAAGACCCATGGGCTGACATCCCATACCTGTTACATAAACCCAAAAATCCCATAAAAGGGGGCAAGATCTCGTGATCTCCACTTCGCCTGGGTGCTCCGTCTTCGACCAGCCTGTCGAAGTCCCAAAAATGGTCAAACATGACCAAGGTTCTCCAAAACTTGGTCGAGGGCCAACAGGCCCCCAAAACTCACCTGTGACTCGTCTCGAGTCACTCTGATCTAAGAAAATCTGCTTCGAAAACCTCGAGCTTGGATCGAGTTGCCTCGAATTTCTACTTCACCAGAGCCTCTTTCTCAATGAACTCCTGAATGACTTTCTCGGTGACAATCCCTTCCAAGCGTTGTTCCACCATGGTGACCACTTGTTCTAGTTGTGCACCTTGTCCCTTGATCTCTTCAAAAAGTGTGTCGGCTTTCTTCTTGCACCGGATGGAGTCTCTAGGTCACTTCCATGACTCTACTATGGATTGCATTGACCTGTTGCTAAACTGCACGCACCTCCTCTAACCTTTTCATATTTTCTACCGCCAAAAGTTGCTTCAGTTGCGCTTGCACTATCGATTCTTGTTGCTTCGCCTCTTAGAGTTTTGCCTCCAATCTTCTCAGCTCCTAGTCATATGCAAGGAACTCATAGGTTTGCACACTTTGGTCACTGAGTTGTTTACATACCAAGGCCAACGCCATTATTCTTTATACTACACCCCTGGTAGTTTCTTCTCTTGATCCTGCACTTTCTACGGAGTGCTCGGCACTTCTTGCAGTTCTAGCTCTGCTACTCTCGCTTGAAGCCGCTAAATGGCTTCAACAATATTTCACACTTGGCTCTCAGTTGTCTCTACTTCCATTTGGGCCAAGCCTAGAACAGAGCGAAGTGCTCTAGCCACTTCCTCCTTGACCGTAGTCTGCTCTGCGAATAGCTGGTCTTTTTCTCTCTGGATTTTCTCTCTATCCTCTTCAAACTTCGCTCAGAGGGCATCTTTCTCTTGCTTCGCAACCCGAAGTTGCTCTAGGGTTTCCTCCTTTTCTAGCTTCAAGGCCTCTATGGCCTGCTCCTTTTCTTCCTGTACTCGTCGAAGGCAAGCCTCTGTCACATCTTCTAATCTGCGTAGTTGGGTAGGCTCATCTCCCACTTCTATACCTTCTGATGACGATGGCGTTGTAAACACTACACGGCTTGAATAGGGGGCTTGTTGTACCACTTTCATCTCTGCATCGATCCTATAAGACATTGTTTCCTACTTGGCTTCATTTCGTTGCAAAATACCCTCCGAAGTGTCTGCTACAGTTGCGATGATGAGGTCAATGTCATCCACTGTGAGCATAGTCTGAAACTGTTGTTTGTTGGCTTGTGAATTCTTTCGCGTTGAAGGTTTCTTCGAAGAAACCTTTCTTTTCTTTGATTTCTCGGCTTCTGTAAGGGGACCCTTAGGCAGTGTCACTTCTCCCTTTTCCTATTTGTATTTTTCCCCTTCCTCTTTTTGGTTTACTTCGTCCTTTCCTCCTCCTCCAAGTGAATCAGATGCAGTTTTCTCTTATGTGTTGTTTATTTCCTGCACCTCTTCCTTCTTCTCCATCTTCTTAGCGCTGCTTAGTCCATGATATTCTTCTCGAGTGACCACGGGCCTTCTGATGAGGTCGGGGTCGGAGAGCTCTGTCTGTTCGAATGCTACAAGGAATTTCGTAGGCCATTCCTTGGTTATTTCCTCCATATCTTCCTCGATCAGTTTGTAATAAGACTGCAGCTCTTCCTTGTTTTCATCACCGCGCGCAGTGATATATATGAAGTGTTTGTCTGCGCAAAACTTCGCAAGTGGCCTAAACCTATGGAGTGTATTTGGCGTCATGCAAGGGAAGGATTCAATGGCCCTCTTCAGCTACAAGTAATAGGTGTGGAATGCCACATTTGACTGCCATTGCTTCTCCATGTCACTCAAATACCACAGGGTAGTGAACCTCGCGGCCAGGGGTTCGGACGGCTCAACATCAGGGAAGCTCGCTCCCTCTAGCATCTCCCAAGCGACAAAGGCAACAAGAATCAGCAACCAGCTGAAGTGAAACTCGTAGCCCTGGTCCTGTGCTTCGTGACAATCCTGCTCCAACTAGTTGAAGAGGTAGCTCGCCCAATTCATATGCATCCCTTCAACGCATTTTCCTGCAAGGTTGATAACGAACCTCGTGACTTGCCTTGGTCTGTTCCTCCTGACAATCTTACTAACAATCAACTGGCAAGCTAGGCGCACTGCGCCATCTTGGATGGAGGCTACCTTATAGCCCCACTTCCCCTTCTCCACATCATCGTAGTTGTCTTTAATTCGTTGCACCAGGGTGTGATCTGCAACCTTCCCTAGGTAGAATTTCTGAGGGTCCGGTCCCTGCATTCTTAATCCAATGATCATGTCGATCAGCGCTAGATCCATAGTCACGCGCTTGTCTAGCCATAGATAACCTCCACAGTAGCACGATAGGAGGATTTTAACACACGCGTTAACCTCCTGATGTCTATCAAAGTGGGGTATCTTAATGACATTGAGGATGGTGGACCTCGTGATCTCCTTAGTCCATGGCTGGGGGACTATCTTCATCTTCTTCCCCGTTGTCTTTGTCAAGTACTTATGTGGTGCGAGCAGCGCATAATTCTTCATGTCTCCCAGGTTAAAGTCGTTGATTGTAAAGTCAGGGATCAGTCCTAGATGTGATCCCACTAATCGTATCCCTTTCGGGAGGTACGCAGCGATGAGGGTGTACTCGAAATCTCTTGGGACGCTGTCATGACTAACCACACTAGCCAGAGGCGGGATGTAGTCGGGCAGGACCAACGAATTGAGCTTCGCGTTCGCCAGGTCATCGCGGTGCTTACTTCTCTTCTCCGTTGTGGTTCAGGATGGCCCAAATCGACTGGATCGTTGTGCAGTTGAGGGGGATGCTTGCAATCCTCCCATCAATGAGGCTTGTACTCTTGCGGACATGACCTTCTCAGCCATAAGGTCGATCAAGATTTTTTCTACGTACTTCTCTATTGTCCTACATTCGCCTGACATAAACACTCGTGGTCAAATGCTTAGGTAGGCGAACATATGCTCAAGGTAAGTAAAATGGGTGGCGATGTCTCAAAAGCACAGCATGGTGGTAATCAAGTCTTTGTGGACTCGGATAATCACAATTTGCAAAAGTGTCCCCGATGAGACATTCAACAGATTAAATAGACAAAGTCATAACAGATTCCTCCAATGGGCATGAATGCTTCAATCCATCTGTTATGGCGCGGTCCCAACGGTCCAATGGTGATATTTCCATCAATAACTACATTTCTAGCCATTTCGGAGCGTTGTTCTAACGGTCGGGACACCTCCAACGGTCATATTGCTTCGTCGTGGAAAAGTGCCAGTCTGCATTGTTCTGCTATTCCAGCGAGTTTCAAATTCTGCAATCCTGCTTTCTGTGAAGTCTTCTCTGGAACCTCTTGCAATTTTCCTAGCTTTGCTTTATTTTTGTTGAGATTTTTGGCCTTCTTTCCTGTGATATGAGTCACTGGATCCCTCTTTCCATTTTTGTTCTCATCTTCTCTTAGCATAGTAACTTTGCACTGTTGAGGGTCATTCACAGGGTTTAAGTGGATACCTCTTCTCTTATTAAAGTGGATACCTCTTCTCTTATTACTTCAGGGGTTGGTGATATTCTCTCGTGCATGGATAGGTTCTTTAAGCCTTCTTGCATTATTTCAACCTCAACAGCTAGTTCTCTAGCCCTTAGTTGCTTCGACTTGGCCTTCTATTCTTCTATTAAGCATGTTATTCTCCTAGCCATGAAATCCCTTAATTCTTGCTTTTCTTGTTCTATAGCTTCCTCTTCTTCTTTCCTTCGGATTTGATCTTTCTCAATCTAGGTCCTTCCTAACAAAAGTGCAAAAGTAGCATTGTTCTCAACAAACTTAACGACCTTGAATTCTTCTTCCATCGATGCTCCATGAGCAACCATAGGTACATGAGTAATCCTTCCACATAGGGTTATCATCTTTCCTTTAAACAATCCTATTCCTCCCAATGAAGGAATCATAGCAGGCTTTCCCAAAATTTCCCAAGTACTTTATGTCATGATATTCACCTGTGTTTCCTCATCGAGAACACAGTCTATCTCGAAGTCTCCTATTCTTATTTATATGCATTGCTTCTCTTTTAAGATCTTTGGTAAACTGATGTCTCTATGATCACTCGGGGTTTCTTTCATCTGCAATAATATAGTCTCTGATTCTTTATGGTGTTCTAGCATATCCTTAGTCTCTTGACCTTCTTCATGGTTTTCTTGTCTCATATTCATATTTTCAACTTTATCAATCATTCTACGACAATCCAAAACCTCATGACCAATAGCTTTATAGCAAAGACAAATAGGACTTGTACTAGGGCATTCCTTAGCAAGTTGTCCCAGTCTTCTGCAACTATAACAAAGAGTCAATCCTCTCTTTCTCTTAAATAATCCCCAACCTTTCCTATATTGCGCACTGGGATCACGGTGATGAACCTGCAAAAAATTCTTTCTAGGATCCTACATCCACTTGTTAGTCCAAAAATTCTTTCTATGCATAGGAATAACATATCTTCCACTATTTCTATCGGATTTATTCATATCAAATCTTCTTTCTTCTAACTGTGCCCTAGTTTTTAGACTAGGAAAAAATCTATCAAACATAACTAGATCCATTCTTTCGAAAAAATATTTGACTTATATTACCTTTACCAGAGCACAAAGCTTTAAGATATTACCTCTTCTCTTCAGATCTGATTCCCTTCTTAGCACAAAGCTTCACAAATCAAGTAGAATATGGTGCACTACATCAACATATCTATGCACATAGATTTCTTTTTTCTTCAGTTCCCAACAATCACAGTTTCACGTCCCAACAACGGAACCATTTGGTGGCACAGGGGAAGACCCAGGGTTCAACGCTTCAACAATGCACCAACAAAACCCTAACTATCATCCCTTTCAAAAACACCTTCGAAGCAGATGAAGTCTCACCCAAGGTAGAGGCGAGGGGGGTTGCAGGACTTAGGTGTCTGCAACCTGGCTGGAACACAGGTCTATGATCACAATACTTAACAGATCACTTAGCAATTAACATTCATTAGTATTTAACCCTTATTAGCATCACAGACTAAAACCCTAATTACATAACAACGCAGTATTAATCAAGATCTAGGCACATCTAACCATCTAGCACATAGCATCAGAGTAGATCCAACATTCATTCATATAATAAGCACTAAACATCAATGATCTACCTATCATACATCAAAGCAGTGCACTAAGAAAATACATAAACAACATGAACACCATAGCACAAAGCACATCGACTCAGGATATACGTGGTTCACCATAGTGTGGGGCTACGTCCACCAACTCTTCTTCTTCTTCTTTATTAGTCTCTTCTGAACTTCTTACATGCAAGAAGCCACAGATCCAACTCCACAAGGACAAGAGATCTACGTGCACCTTGTCAAATCCTCCCTCCCCAAGCTAGGTCAAAGCACAAAGCCTTACACAGTCTGTGCACAAAGCACTACAAATCACTTGTGCTTAGCTCTGCAAGTCTCAACATATAGTGTGCACAAAGCACTCACAACTATTTGCACTTAGTACTCTGGCATACATATCTTGCACAAACCCCACTTAGATCTACTTCGTACATCACCTAGATACTTATTTATACATTACAAAAGAGGCCTAAACATGGGTAAGACCCATGGGCCGACATCCCATACCTGTTACATAAACCCTAAAACCCAAAAAGCTCATAAAAGGGAGCGAGATCCCGCAATCTTCACTTCGCCTGGGCGCTCCGTCTTCGACCAGCCTGTCGAAGTCCCAAAAATGGTCAAACACGACCAAGGTTCTCCAAAACTTAGTCGAGGGCCAACAGCATGTGATGCATTCCTTTACGCTAAATTCCATCCGACCTGAGTCCAAGCTAGTGGTTTATTTCCTCTGTAAATAAATAAACAAAATAATATATATATATATATATATATATATATATATATATATATAATAAATATAATAATAACAATAAAAAAAATCGAGAAGGGCTAGGTTAGTTTCGGGTTGTTTTCTATTTTACTCAGTTTATTTTCTCGTTGTTATTAATTTTTGCTTCCTTTTCATTTTGCCCTTTTTTACGGCCAGAAGTGATGAAGCAATGATTGGTGATATTAAAAGGCATGCTATCTGTATATTTTGAACTGATTGACCAAATGTGTTTTGGTGGACAGCAGACTTGTAGGTGAACTAAGTTTCCTTCCTTTGTCATGATTCCTCGCTTGTCTACTATTCATTTTCTATGTGGGACATCCTCGCTCGTCACGTTCGTCAGTCCTATCCCCTTCTCCTTCTTTCCCTTTCTTCATTCCCTTCATTTTTGAGATGCCTCCATCATACGCGTTGTGGAAACTCAGTGTTTTGGTTTTTTCCCTCAGCACACATCCACAACAGTTTTCTAGCCACATAATCATTTTTTCAAGTTTCAAATATTTGTCCCTTCAGGTTATACAACAGGTCCAAACCCCCTCATACTTACCACTTTCCATGAGTTATTCCCAAAGTCTCGATCCATGAATCCCTTGACCTCCATCATGTCTCCCCCTGTTGTATAACCTGTCCCACCTAACCCTATCATCCTCTTCTTGTCTCGCATCGAGTCATCCTCAATCTTGCCATTACCCTTCCTTTCCCTTCCTTCAGAGAATCAAGGTTCGTAAGTTTTTCAAAGTTTCACGCCACTGTAAGTGACGCGCATTTGTTGGTTGGTAGTTGTTGACGATGATTTTTGTCAACAGTATTTAGCCGGCAAAGAGTTGGCAGTATTCCCCTCTCATTTCGTGATTTCTTTCTTAAAGTATTGTGCGCTCTCTTGAGCTGCTACTACACATTTCAAAGTTGATGTCTTCAAATCGTTCGCTAGTTGGAATCTTTTGGAAATTCATATAAGCACTTGCTAATGGTTAACAATGATAGTCATTGGTCAGTTTTGAGTTTGGACAGGTTACATGCTCTCAGATAAAGATAGGTTTATTATAAGCATTCGACAAAGATGTTATGGTGCCTGGTTAAGTTTGAGGCTCTTGAACCATCGTATTTGGCTTCCATTTCTCATCTCTCAGATACATTCTTTTTACTCATAAGTGGAACAATTACATCCCTATGTTTTTAAACCCTTCTATTACCTTTTTATCATCTACATAACATTTCTTTGAAGAAAGAGTGAATAAATATTCCATTACTCACTTTCGGAAATACATCTCTTTGCATGTCATTTGGTTATGACTTTAACTTTATCCATGCCATAGCAAATCCTCAAAAAAAAATTTATATATATTACTATATCTTTCTATCCTGACCACGTGTTACATTTTCATAAATTGACTATTGGCCATGTGTAGACTATTGATTATGGCTCTTCAGATAAGGAAGAATAATTCCATTGGTTGATTAAATATTCACCATTGCATAATGTAAAGATGCCATGGGAGATGCCTAGACAGAATTTACAATATCCTGCTACAATGTTATTGACATGATATCATGACAACCGTATTGTGCCACTCCACTCTTTGAAACTTCGAGCAACGATGCAATATATTCTATGTGATTAAATATTCACCATTGCATAATGTAAATACGCCATGGAAGATGCCCAGATAGAATTTACATTATCCTACTATAATGTTATTGACAGGAGATCATGACAACCGTGTTGTGCCACTCCACTCTTTGAAACTCCAAGCAACGACGCAATATATTCTATGTAAGAGCGTGGAGAATAGGCCACATACCAACCCCGTTATTGGCCGAATTGATACCAAATATGGCCATGATTGTGGAAGGCCAACCCAAAAAGTGATTGACAAAGCAGTAGACACATATGCATTCATGGCTAAAGTGGTGCGTGCATCTTGGATTGGCTAGCCTAAGTTGCGGACTTTTTGGCAGAGCTTGAAGTTGTTGTTGGAACTGATATTGCAACAAATGAACAAGAAATTATTCTTGTAATTTTGATGGTGTCACACACTATAGTTGTCATGCCAGTTATAATGGGATTTATGTCAAATATAAAGTCACCTTATATGTCGAGATGAACATTATCAAGCAAATCGAATAGTTAATCAAAAGGGAAATGGTGTATCGTTGCATCAAAACAATAGAAGAAATGTACACGTGGAAAAGTGGAGTAACAGAATTATGTTAACCAAGGTTTAATTTATTAAATGAAGATAAACTAAGTCAATTCGCTCCAGGATATCAGTTAGACAAAACGACTTCAACTACTCAAACTGTTCAGCACGCATCAACCTCTACAACAACGATTAATTTTTTTAATAATAATAAGTCCCAGATATTACAAATTCGGTTACAAAACCGAAGGAACTATCCACTAGAATAAATAAAAGGAGCAGTGCCCAGCAGAGGAGAGGGGGGATTTTATTTCTGGAGGAAAGCAAAGAATACAGATTTTTCTGAAGGAAGTAGTGTCTCATAAATAAAACTCAGAGATAGAACTTAGGCAGAATTTTAAGAGAGTATGTTGTGAGTGTTGGGAGGGTTATTACATTACATTATTTCATTACATCTTCAACAAAGACTAGCGAAATCGTCAACAGCAAGTGGTCTTGCGAAGTAGCGAAGAGGATAAGCGAGGATGAGTTTGTTGGCATTCATGAGGTAAAGATTTACTTTTGTAGTGTGTTGTAATATGGCTCAATTTGATTTGGTGCTAATCAGTTTTATTATGCATGTCCTTTCCTCGTGATTCGCCACCATAGCTCCATTCCTTCTTGGCTCGGCTCTCTTTTTCTTCTTCATGCTTAGTATTTTTATTGTACCTTATGTCTAAAAGGGCTAAAGATCATATACCTGGCCCTTGTCTATGCAGAGACTTGAATATTTTGATGTTCTATGATTTTGTATGAAAGCTTTTTAATGGAAACCAGTTCTTCATCTTTCTAGATATCTCATCGATTTTTCTTTAAAGCCCTTAGTTTTTCTCATTTTTTTATTGATTTAATACTTTAATTTCAGAAAACAAAAACAAAACAAAAAAAATTACATAATTTCAAAAGAACCTAGTGTACTATGGCTAACTGATGTATACATTTATATGATCCTTTCTTTAAAAGGTTCCAGCTGGAACTTTTGTTTCTTTTTTCTATTTTTGTAAATAGTTTTGTTTTAATTATAAAAATGTTAAAATATTTATTTAGTGATTATTTAGTGATTACTAACTTGTGTTCAATATTCAATGTTCAATATTTATTTAGTGATTACTAACTTGTGTTAATTAATTTAGTCTTTTTTTTAATCTTACGTCAATCTTTTCAAATTTTTGGGGTTTTGCTAAATAAATGCAATTAAACATTTGTTTTATTTTATTCATGGTATTTACTTATTAGATATAATTTTCATTACATAAAATGCGCAAACCCACATAGAAGTAATTAGAATAGTAAATAGCATGAAGATCATAAAACCACATAAAAATTAAATATTGATAAAAAGAAAAAATACAGAGCAAGGGAAACTATGCTTGGACTGTAGGTTAGGAGAAATTTAACTTAAAGTTCAATGTGCATTCTTGTATGGGGATTTAATCCTAGGGTTATATTCCTGCTTCTTCTCGCCTAGCCCCACGGGAGGTTGAAAATTTTGAGGCTTGAAACTCTCTAGTCTTTTAGCGTCAACAAAACCCTTGACAATTCTTATCTTTGTGACCTTGGAACCATAGTGCTCGTTTATTCATCCCAAATTGTTGTTCATCACCCGCTGAAATGGTTGCGCGAACAACCCACATTTTACATCCTCCTCCTGCTATGTAGGCTCTTGTTTTATCTTCTGCCATCGCCCTACATCTAAATGAATTGAACATGGAATTTTTTAAATAAGATTGGGGGGAACATGAGGTGGTCAAGCATTTGAATTTTGAATTTGAAATTAAAACCAAGCATCCCATCATATTTAAATCATCATTACCAACTCATTGATTCGTCCATATCATGCAAATGGTGTGCAAATATGGTGTTAACAGAAATATCGTCACGTTGAGGGATGGACAGAAAATGGACGACCAAAATAGTGTTGTATTTCATACGGATAATGGGAGGTGAAGACACGAGTGATGGGAATATGTGCATGCAGGAGGGATGGGTAGCCATGGGGCATATGCATGGCCATCCAGTTTGTAGACTCTTAAATACTTTGCAGTCAGGTGAATAGTCCTCGCCATAAAGTGTTTGCAGTAAAAACATTTAGCATGAAACTTTGTAAAAATAAGAAAAAAGGTAAAGTGTTCAGTGTGGAGTAAAACTTAGTAAATAAGTGAAGTGTTCAATGGGGAGGTTAGAATATGTTGTAAACAATGTAAATCAGTGAAGTGTTGAATGGGAGGTTAGCATATGCAGGAAGTAGTGTAAAATTTTTGGAGGTTAGGATGGATGGAACCAATACAAAGTGTTTTCACACATATAGCCTCTGCACCTTCATACAGGTATATCCCCGCACAACTAACACTTAGTCTAAAAGTTATCAATGTTATCAATAATAAAATATTGTTATGCATATATATATATATATATATATATATATATGTTTAACAAAATGATTTTTACATGTATACGTATATTAAAAATAATTATTAATTATTAATTTAATAAAATTTAATTATACATCTTCAGCACAGACATATAGTTTGCACATATATATCTTTTGCACCTCCACAAAGGTATATCCCAACACAGTGAACACTTAGTAAATAAAATACATCTTCAGCACGGACATATAGTGTGCACACATATAGCTTCTGCACCTTCGCACATGTATATGCCTACACAGGATAAATTTTATAACACAGTATTTAATAATGATGTTTGTTAGTTGGTGTAAAATCGATTTTTTTTTTTTTTATATAGTCTTATAAAAAAAATTAAAAGATTAATAATTATTTATTAATTTAATAAAAGTTAATTATTCATCTTCGGGATATCGAACACTTAGTAAATAAAATACACTTGTTTCATAGTTGTACATCATAACTTTAGGACTCGTACATGCACTTGTTCTGCACCTATACATGCACCTATTTCAACCATTCGCTACAGCTGCATAATTAAATTGATTATTAAATTCTTGTACATTCACTTTTTATGCACCTATTCCAACCATCCGCTAAACATGCAGAATTAAATTACCTTTTAAATTCTCACCATTGGCTCGACAATAAGATGTTGTTTTGAAAGACCAATCAGAAGCCAAGAAAAAAAATTGATCGCTTGCAACAAATTTAAATTATGGAAAAAAAAAACACATGAAATTTTTGGTCAATGCAAAAAGAAAATCTCAGTCAATGCAAAATTGATTGCTATAGTCCTAGGGTTACGGCAAGGACTTATACATCTTCATCACACACATATAGTTTGCACAGATATGCCTTCCGCAACTCCACATAGGTATATCCCCGCACAACGAAGACTTAGTAAATAAAACACATCTTCAACATAGACATATAGTCTACACACATATAGCTTCTACACCTCCACACATATATATCCTCGCACAACAAACACTTAGTAAATAAAATACATAAAAAATGATGTAGTTATTTTTGTAAGTGATTGAAATGGGCATAAATGATAGAAATTAAAAATAAAAGTCAATTATTAATTTAATAGAAGTTAATTATACATCTCCATCACGGACATAATCCAATCAAAAAATATATTTCGCACCTCCACACAGGTATATGCTCACACAATGAACACTTAGTCTAATAGTTATCAATGTTATCAATAATAGAATATTGTTATGCATATATATATGTTTAGCAAAATGTTTTTTTACGTATGTACGTATATTAAAAATAAAAGTTCATTATTAATTTAATAAAATTTAATTATACATCTTTAGCATAGACATATAGTCCGCACAGATATATCTTTCTCACCTTCGCACAGGTATATCCCTACACAAAAAACACTTAGTAAATAAAATACATCTTCCGCACAGACATATAATTCGCACACATATAGCTTATGCACCTCTACACGGGTATATCCCGCACAATGAACACTTTGTCTAACAGTTATCAATGTTATCAATAACAGAATATTGTTATGCATATGCATATGCTTAACAGAATGTTTTTTATGTGTATACGTATATTAAAACTAAATGTTACTTATTAATGTAATAAAAGTTAATTATACATCTTCAACACAGATATATACTCTGCACATATATACCTTCCACAGCTCCGCACATGTATATTCCCATACATTGAATACTTAGTAAATAAAATACATCTTCAACAAAGACATATAGTCTGCACACATATAGCTTCTGCACCTCCGCACATCTAACACTTACTAAATTAAATACATAAAAAAAACGATGTAGTTATTTTTGTAAGTGATTGAAATGAGCATAAATTATAGAAATTATGACTAAATTTTATAACATAGTATTTGATAATGATGTATGTTAGTTGGTGTAAAAACAATTTTTAAAATTTTTAAATATAGTCCTATACAAATAATTAAAATATTAATAATTATTTATTAATTTAATAAATGTTAATTATACATCTTCAACACAGACATATAGTCCACACACATATAGTTTCCACACAAGTAGAATAACATTAATGTTTATGCAAGAGGAAAATGATAAGAACAAAGAAAAAACAAGAGAAAACATTTAGTA
Organism: Picea engelmannii; assembly: GCA_009831015.1. Lineage (NCBI taxonomy): Eukaryota > Viridiplantae > Streptophyta > Pinopsida > Pinales > Pinaceae > Picea > Picea engelmannii. Next base: position 88,997 of record ML792428.1, on the reverse strand, counting down.
TTGTTGAGGTAAAAACATTTAGCATAAGAGTTTGTTAAAAATAATTGCTATCTTTTTAACACAAGAGGGATCTATGAATGAAGGGAAGCATCATATTTATGAATCGCCGCATCTAATGAAATTGATTGACAAAGTTGTCACATTCTCATTAAACATAACAAACTGTGATAAATAAATATACTTCGTAATTTGAATTTGACACGAAAATGAAATCAACAAAACAAAACACCCATGCTAGCATATGCAGAAAGAAAATAAGTGAAATGATAAAATAACTAAATCTTCAATTTGACTATCTATTGTGGGCAAGTAAATGTGTGCATCTAGGAGAGCCATGAAATTGTTAAAGCTTTGCACATGAAATTCAATGAAAAGTGCAATGGTCAACGGGAAGGTTAGCATATATGGAAAACGGTGTAAAGTGTTTGGACTAAAATCATTTAGGATAAAAGTTTGTAAAAATATGAAAGATGGTAAATTGTTGAATGTAAACTAAAGTTTACTAAATTTTAAATGTCAAGTAAAACTTAGTAATTAAACAGTAAATGTTCAATGTGGATCAAAACTTTGTAACTAAGTAAGTGAAAGGTTGAATGGAGGGGTTAGCATATGCAGGAAGCAATATAAATAAGTGAAGTGTTCAGTGGCGAGGTTACTATATGTAAGAACCAATGTAAAGTGTTTGGAAGTTAAGATAAGGAGTAGCAATTACAAAAGTTGGAACAAGTTTGAAATATAGGTTGTCAAATTTAATCTGGGAAATAGTTAATTGACTTGATATTTTGTATTTGTAATTGATTTCTCGTTTAGTCATTGAGTATGCATTTGAAGAATAATATAAATATTATGGTATCTTTATTGCAAGATTTTATAGCTATGGGAGGGGAACAAGAGGATCGAAAATAAATAATAGCATAACCATATCTTTGGTTTGACTCTTTCTATTGTGTGGAAGTAAATGTGTACAGATATAAAGGAGAGCAATGGAATTATGGATGCTTCACACAGAAAAGTCAGTGAAAAGTGTATGGAGTCTAGCATGTGCAAGAAGAAAAGGATCCAAAGTTCTCCGCACAAAATATTAGATTTGGCATTGGACTGTGTAAAAAAAATAGAAACTTGCAGCATAACACTTAGTAAAAAGCAGTATGTGGATGCTAGGATGTGTCGGAAGCAATGTAAAATGTGTCGATACCAGCATTCGATAAAAGAAATGTAAAGTGTGCATAGGCTAGAATGTGTGAGAAGAAAAGTACGTAAATTTCTCTGCACGGAATATTAGATTTAGTATTCAACTATAGAAAACAAAAAAAAAAAAACACGCAGCATGAAACTTAGTAAAAAGCAGTATGCGAAGGCCAAGATGTGTCGGAAGAAATGTAAAGTGTGTTGATGCCAACATTCTCTCAAAGCTATGTAAAGTGTGTGGAGGATATGATGTGCGGGTGTGCGAGAAGTAAAGAGCATGTATTTTTTTGCACAAGACATGGCATTTAGCATATAACTATGTAAAAACATCTAACATAAAACATTGTAAAGATATTGCGGAGATGAAGATGCGGAGAGGCAATGCAGAGTGCACCGAGCCCGGGATGTGCTAGAAACAATGTGAGGTGCACGAAAGCCAATATGTATGCTAGACAATGCAAACTATGCACAACTTAGGATATGTGGAAAGCAGATGCGATCAGCTTCCCTCTAAAATATATGTTATTTGTGCAGACCATCTAAATTGTGAGTGAGACATCAAAAAATTGTTACTGGTATGACTCGGTTTTTTTATTATTATTATTCAAAGTTCAGAAAAGGAAATGTGCATATGACAAAAGACACGAAACAAATTCCAAAAGTAGCAATAGTGTCAAATTTCTAGCTTAATAGAAAAAGTGGTTTTTCAACCAAAGGCGAGAAAAGACATTGTACAAAAAAATGAATGGATCAAATACAATGCAAAAGCAGAGGAATTGTCGATGTTCTAGCTTAATAGGAAAACTAGTTTTGTAAATAACACAAATGGAAAACAACAATGTGAAGGAAAGTGTTGATCCAATAGACAATGCTCAATGGGGCAGAGTAGTTTCTTTTTCCATTTTTATGAGATTTAAATGGGGCGGCATAAATTGTCACCATAAACAACTGAAACGAAACCTGACAATGTAGTTGGTTTCTTAACTAAACATTCACAAATAAAGCAAGGTATGAGAAAGGAAAGGCTATATTCTATTAAATATTCACAATATGCTATAAAATTTACAAATGATAGCATAAAGGTAAAAATAGCATTTTGCATAATGAAAGTAAATATCCACATATGCAGAGAACTCAACATGATATTTCATTTGAAAAATGATACATGGTCAACACAGAATTGACTATTCAGCTAAAAACTAAAAGGGTTGACAACCAGTCGCCATCTATGCGAAAACAATTATTTGGCAAGCACAAAAAAATATGTAGTTGTATTTTACATAATACTTGTGAAAAATGTATAAAAGTCAAAATAGAATTTCCTAGAATAGAAGTAAAGTAGCACATATGAGCGGAACTTAACATGATGTTTCATTTAAAAATCATAAAGAGTGAAATCAGACTTGAAAATTTAGTTTTAAACTCGAAGCCTCGAAAATGACTAGCTATCTATGCTAAAGAGTTCTTTAGCGTGTTCAAAAAATATACAATTGTCTTTTAAATAATGTCTGTAAAAAGTAAAAGTGCTTGTTCAAATGGAATAGGATTGGGGCTCCGGTGGACCAGTAAATAGAAGAAAGACCTGGAAGAAAGAGAGAAAGATAGTTAGAAATCAGTGTTAATTTTGCAAAGGACATAAAATAAACAATTGTGACCAATTACCAAGTCAGGAAAAGAAAAAGATAGTAGAAGAAGATGCAAACAATACACTACCTACCAAGAAGCAAGTATTATGTTACTATGGTTTGTCCTTTGTTGTTGTGTATATGCTTTTATAACATTTTTTGCTTTTGGATTTTTTTGAAGAAATTGTTGTTGACCCTGAAATATGCTAAGTCGCAAATATCTCTCTTGTATATCATGGTTCTATACTTAGAAAAGTTTCCATTTTATGGCAGGTTCATCAATCTTGTTATAACTTCCACCTTCCTCAAAGTACATTGTTGTATTCCGCCACATCCAATTTGTACCAACACTTAGTTCATTTTGTGTTTCTCGTGGGTTTGTTGCATTGTCTTGTTAAAGTTCAAAACTCTGTCACCACCAAAATGCACATCATGTTCTGGGATCTTCATATTGTACTATACTTAGAATATTTTTAAGTTTTTCACCATGGGTATGAACCACTTCCCCAATTCATTTGATTATCATCACTACAAGTCTAACAGACTAACTTATGAAACTTAGTCATTTTCAAGAAATGTTCTTTACTCTCTTATAACACAATACTTAGTCGATTTTCAATTTCACTACGGGTTCACAAGTCTTAAATTTTCGAAATTATCTTCTCCTTACATCCAACCAATACGACTCCGTACTTAACCATTGCTTGATTTTTCACCGTGGTTTGGTGGACCCACGGATTAGTATTGATTCTAATATCTCTTGACATCCAAATTTGGTCCTCTGTTGTAATATATGTATTGACTTGTCACTTTCCCCAAGACATACTTAATTCTAAATTTACAAAGGATAACATCTAATTAAAATATTGAGAGGTCGTTATTAATGGCATAATTTTCGAGGAAATTCTCCATTAACTCGAGTTTAATTCATATTAATCCTTCCTTTGAAAATAGAGCTTCCAGTTATATTATCAAAAAAGAGTTTACTTTGAAAGTAACATCTCAAAGTGATTGTACAAGAGTTCACCAACTTCATCAAAAAAAACAAGAAGAAGAAGAGAACAATTATGTGGCTAAACTTGTTTGGGCGAGAGGACCAAAGATTCCAGTGGTCAAGTTCATGCTAGTATTATTCATCGTTGCCATTGCCAGAAAGGAATGAAAACAAATCCTAGACATCAGGCATTTCCTTAGCAAGTTGCATACTAGAAGTTTTCGATTCTAGAGAAATAGTTTCATGGTGTGTTGATAAATTTGATCAAAATCAGAGGATAATCCAACTCTGAGGAGAATCTCTTGTTTCTTTATCACCATCATTTTTCAAAAGAATGTTAAAACTTCCAGAGTAAACAGTTACGTTCAAAGGAGATGAATCCTTAAGGTTCCTAAAGGAAAGAAATAGTGGACTGGAAGTCTTACATGAATATCTTGAAGATCCTACAATGATGCCTAAAGACCTATATAATATTTAGGTCAGTTTAGTAAAAAACCCTTATCGTGAGATAGCATGGATTTTTGCCAAAGTGACATGTCAAGAATCTACAACAACTATTCTTCGGTTGGGTCTTTCTATTTTACATTTTACAGTTCATGAACAAGCAATATTCGACTGGGCAAATATCATTTGTGGAGAAATTTCTTCGCAGTTATCAAATTTCAAGGTAAACAAGAGATTTTATATGTCTTCATATTTAATATTCGTTATCAACTACTATCATGTTTTTAAGGGTTTGAGTGTGGGAAGACAAGTTGACTGTAAAATCGACTCAATACCAATGTGGCACCAAACCTTATGGAAACAAAAGGCTACATATTATTTTTATGAAGTTTATAAAGCATTTGTATCTTCTTTTAAGAAACTTATCTTTGGATCGAAAACATCCAGACTATCATTAGAAGCATGAACTTTTCTGGATAAAAAGGGGAGCATTGAAAGCACAGAACACTATAGTGTTGTTAGAAACTATTTTTCTCATGAAAGACCTCTTTATCTCCCATATTATGTTCCTGATAAAATGTTTGTTATAGAAGTTGTCAGACAATAAAGATTTTGGGTACATTTATTTCGTGATAACTAAACAATTCATTCTTTTACCGTAGAAAGTTGGGGAAATTCAATCGAGAAGTATTTCAAAAATTGAACAATTTGCAGTGCAGTTGGACCAGCACAGTTTAAAGTTTGCAGAAGAAAACAGAGGGTTTGACCCCAACCCCTTTTTCATGGACCATATGACGTTTGTTGGTTTTAGCATTTCACTTTCTAATACATTTTTATTTGGAGAAGAGGAGGGAAATAGTCAAGACCCACTAGCAATAACTGTTGAAAAGAAATCAGAAGATATCAAGATTGTAATTAGTACTACACATCAATGCAAACAGAGGGGAAGGGTGGTTAATGAAATAAGTATGCATTCTCCCAATGTTTCATAGAAAAGTGGCCCACACAAGCAAATTTTTCATTCAGCGGCACCAGAGAAAAAAAATTCTTTGGCAAATAATTCTAATGATGGAGGAAACCAAAACCCTTCAAAGGGAAATTTGGAGCAATCTCATAAACTTAAGGTTAAAAGTGTTGATTTTTCTAATTTCCAAATCCGATAATTATTACCTTATGATTTCAAACAGAGTTCAATGCCATTTTTATCATATAATAATTACACATTGAAAATTTCAACTGAAATAAAACTGCAGTGGAAATAACAGAATCACACAGAGATAGCCATGCACAATAGACACAAGATTTATCCTAGGAAAACCAGAACTTGGGAGAAAAACCGGAAAAAAAATTCTCTAGAAGAAATTTAATCCAAGTTCACAAATACATCACCAGAAAAATGAAGAATCCAAGAACATAGAAATTTGAGCCCTAGTGTGAGGAAGAACCCTCAATCATGGTGCACCACTGGACAAAGATAGTGCAATTGGTAACTGACAATTGCAACTACAACTGGAAACTAGCATGAAGCAACTAGGAAATGTGCACTAGAAGAGGAGAGCTGATGAGATGTGTAATAATGAAATGAACTTGCCTTTATTTATACTAATCAAGTCACCTTATTTTACTAGCAGGGCCGACTTGTCATTTTTGTCCTTTAACTTTATTTTATTTCTTTTGTAGCCTTTACAAATGTTCCAATGGGCCGAATTGGTCTTCTTGTAATTTATTTTTTTCTAGCGCATTCTAGGGTCTTCTATAATGGTTTCTTTGTATTTTCTTATGGAGAATAACTACCCGAAGTTGCAAAACTTCAACACTCCCTCTCAACGAGGGAGACATTCTCCATACTTGGATTTCGTTTTCCTTATAAAAGTTTCTTCATGAGACACATTGATGATCCATCTCCACACAACTGTGTCTAGCACCTCGAGTCTCATTGAAGACCACACCTGGACCATTCACCTCCACAAGTGCACCCTTGTGAGTGAATGTCAGCACAGGTAAACCCCTGTGAGTGAATCTGCCATTCTCCACTGGTTAAACTACCAATCTTGGGAGAATGGTGTCTGATGCTATCTGACACATGGAAGCACCTCAAGCACATCGAGTCCATAGGTAAACTCATGCAATTAAGGACTATGTCTAGGCCCATTTACCATGAAATAAAATGTATCCTCCTCCCTAGGCCAAAATGGGAGAAGGTTTCCTCGATGCTTACATGGGCCACTCACCACCACAAGTACACCCTTGTGAGTGAGTGTCACTTACAGGTAAATCTATGTAAGTGAATTGCTCATTCTCCACTGGTTAAAATACCAATCCTAGGAGATTGACGCCTGATGCAACCACACATTGAAGGAATACTAGCACCTTGATTCTTCTATCCTTTGAAGACTACACATGGTTCATTCACCACAGGTACACCCCTGTGAGTGAATGTCTTCCCGATGTTGCCTCCTGAAGAACCATCGACACCTCAAGTATTCTATCATTTGAATATTGTCCTAGGGAAATTCTCCACTAGTAAAATCACCATGAGCAATCTCGGGAGAATGTCTTCTCGATGTTGCAAAAAATCAACACTCCCTCTCAATGAGGGAGACATTCTACATCATGCCAAGCTTGTCCCTGAAGTAAAAAAACTTTTCTCTGGACAAAGGCTTGGTGAGAATGTATGTTATATGCTCATCTATGGATATGTACTGGAGCTTCATTGCTCCCTTCTGCATCATGTCTCAGATGATCCACAATATCCTCATCTGTGGATATGTACTAGAGCTTCACTGCTCCCTTCTGCATCATGTCTCGGATGAAGTGATATTTGATTTCAAGCTCTTGATCAAATAGTCATGTAATAATTTTTTGAAGCCACACTGCTTCACGAATTGTGACACTGACTACGATATACTCTGTATTTTTTATAGTGAGTGCTACAAAAACTTGCTTCCTAGTTATCCCTAAAATCATAATTGATCCCAAGCTGAAGTAGCACCCCAAGGTGCTCAATCTGTCTATTGCACTCCCCGCCAAATCTGAATCTATATATCCATGCAGCCTCACTTCACCACCTGAGACAAACCATATCCAATTGTACCATGATGGTACCTCAACACATGCTTCCTTGCAACCCAATGGAACTGCCTTGGCTTCAACCAAACACTGGCTTAGGGTGCTCTCTGCAAAAAAAATATTTGGCTTGGTATTAACCATGTACATCAAGGATCCAATCCACTGCTTGTACATTGTGGGATCCACAAAATCTAAATCTTAAGAAAAATCACTCAACTTCTTCAGATTTGTATTTATATTTGTATCCATGGACTTGCAGTCCATCATATCGAACCTCATCGGTATCCCCTGATTGAGGAAGATCTCATTTAATCTTTGTCACACCTCCAATCCCAAGAAATAGTACATATGTTGATCCATATTTATGAGCGGAACGAAATGAATAACAGATTGAACAGAATAACATGGAGATATAGAGAACAACAGCAGATATCCATTGAACAATAAATTCTATTGAATACAGAAAATAGGTTGAAATTGTAAAACTGTAGAACTTAAAACAACTTGCTCGAATGGTGGTAGTTATCTCTGAGAAGAGTTGTGGCTTCTACACATATTCGTCTGAGTAGAATTATTACAATGAGGATCCAAAGGAATTTCTAACATTATTCATGAATGCCAAAACCCTAGACGTCCAAAAACCTAACCCTAGGAGATGAAACGCCAAAAGTTATGTGGGCCCGGATGGGTAAGTCGGTACCTCAACTTCTCGGGGTCATAACTTTTTCATACAACCTATGTTCCAAGATTTTTATAGCCCGTTGGAAAGGTATTTTCGAGAAATACACATTATTCCATTGAAATCTAACCTCAATTATAATTTGATTGTGGCAAGCCAAAAAAAAACATTGTTCAGGGCCCCAAAACGGCCTTGGAAGTACATAAAGATGTACTCACATTAAAACTTCCAAAATAAGCTAGTTGGACTATGTGGGCAGCCACCAATATCCACCTAGATGTTGTGTAGGGATTTAGGATAGCCTCGAAAGTGAAAAATCCATAATTACAAAGAAATGTCATCATTATAGAGAAACGTGTTGAACTAAACACTGTCAATATGAGCTAGTTGGAATAGGTGGGTGGCCACCAATATCCACTTGGATCATCTTTATAGGATCCTCCACCTTGAAACCTAAGGCCAACTCCCTCTATCACTGAATCCAACCCTGTTGTCCAGTCTGCCTCACTAGTTTCTCCCTCTGTGACAGAGGAAAAATCCATACCTCGGTCCTCCTGACTGGTTGCCTCTTATTTCACTATAGCAAAGTCTATTGAAACAAGGCAATCCTCCCAGAAGGTCTCACATTTCCTAGAATCCTCCTACTTTTGAATCTTCTGTCTAGACTCCTCAACTCGTGACACATGTCTTTCAGTCTTGGAATATGTCTCTCTCCCTCCTGAACATGAGGGGGAACTCCCTCTAAATGATCGGATCTACATATGAGCCAATTGAATCTCTTTGAGATCAGTCTCACTCTGATTTCACATGCTCTCTCTGAAGCCTAATTCCCTCTGATTATGTACCATCTTTGGAGCCATTTGATCCCTCTTCTTGACCTCCTATGATTTGTCTTGGGAGGATGCTCCTCCCTAATGGATCTTGATGGCTGACTCCCTTTGAACTTTGACTCCTTATGAGATGGTACTTGGTGGTACCATCTTCCTCACCACTGGTGGAGCCACTTGCTCCTCTTCATAATTGTGACTCTATGTGACTTGAGAAACTGTGAGCTTGTTTTCTCTCCCTGAAGGTACCATGAGGAGTTAAATGCATCGTTGCATCCTGCAAAGTATCACAAAGCCAAGTTGGCCTCTTGTTGGTCACAGAAAAATCTCTAGGTAGATCCACTGGCTCGGTTGGCTCAAATCACTCCTCTTGATAGTCTGAAGGATGAACAAATGGACTAGAGGGATATGTATTGCCATCCTTTGGAGCCTTCTTCTCCTCATTATCAATCTCCATAAGATAATCTTTGTATCCCACAAAGGTACCATTCTTTCCAAAAGGTTCTAACTTTGTCATCTTATCCTTCGGTACATGGATATATATTGTCATGTCCACATCTCCATGTTTGGATAATTTATCTCAAACCAGAGACCATCTAACTTATTTCCACCTGCAACCATCACTATATCTCCCTCTCAGAGCTATCACCTGTGACCTGCCTGGAACAAGAACAAGAAAAACAATCTTCCAGTGTTGTGACCAATCATTCCTCCACAGTAACCTACTCGGAACAAGAACAAAACAAGAACATATCCATGGTAACCTCCATGGAATTTAACCTTTACAAAAAGGTTTGGAACCACTGTAATGTTCATAGGGTTATTAGGATAGAAAAAAGATCAATTCAACTTATGAACATGTACAACATTAGTACTAAACAATGAGAATTTACATAATGATCATTGTACCAAAAATATTCAAGTGTTACTAAACATTTGATAGAAAAATTATCAACAGTAATATACCTCTGAAGGTTGGTGTCCCAATGACAAATTCACTTAAGATGCAGCAATATAAAATATCAAACCTGATATGCAAACCTGGAGTCTTGGTACTATTGTTCCATTTGATTTCGAGTTGTCATACATTGTAGGATACATTACCACTGTCTCCTCCAACTCTTATATTGTCCACCATATTGACAAAAGTAAATCACAAAATTTGAAACAGAAGGTTCAATGTCCAGGAAAATGTCAACAAGCCTGAAAACCCTAAAATTTCAACTTTGATGGAATTTCAATATGAGAGAACCAGTAGGTGTGCTAGGGAAAGGAGAGTTGTTATGTGATAAAATTTGTCCCAACGACTTGCAATGAATGCTCAACGAGCTTGACAAAACTGTGCAGCGGAAAATTTCAACAAAGCTCTGATCCCATGTTGATTTTTCTAATTTCCAGATTTGATAGTTATTACCTTGTGATTTCAAACAGATTTTGATGCCATTGTTATCATAGAATAATTACACACAGAAAATTTCAACTGAAATAAAACTGCAGCGGAAATAACAGAATCATTGAGAGATAGTCATGCACAAGAGACACAAGATTTATCCTGGGAAAAACCTAAACTCGTGAGAAAAACCTAGCAAACTTTTCTCTAGAAGAAATTTAATCCAAGTTCACAAATACATCACCATAAAAATGAAGAATCCAACCACATAGAAAGTTGAGCCTTGGTGTGATGAAGAACCCTCAAGCATGGCGCATCACTGGAAAAAGATAGTGCAACTGGTAACTGACAACTGGCACTGCAACTAACAACTGGCATTGCAACTGAAAACTGGCACTACAACTAGAAACTGGCACGAAGCAATTGGGAAATGCACAATAGAAGACAAGATCTGATGATATGTGTAATAATGAAATGAGCTTGCCTTTATTTATACTAATCAAGTCACCTTATTTTACTGGCAAGTCCGACTTGTCATTTTTTTCCTTTAACTTTATTTTATTTCTTTTGTAGCCTTTATAAATGTTCCAATAGGCAGACTTGATCTTCTTGTCATTTATTTCTTTCTAGCACATTCCAGGGTCTTCTATAATGGTTTCTTTTTATTTTCTTATGGAGAATGAGTGCCCAAAGTTGCAAAACTTCAACACTCCCTCTCAACAAGGGAGACATTCTCCATACTTGGATTTCTTCTATGATAGAAAATTTTCTTCATGAGTCAGGCTGGTGATCCATCTCCAGACAACTGTGTCTAGCACCTCGGATCTGAATGAGGACCACACCTAGACCATTCACCTCCACAAGTACATGCTTGTGAGTGAATGTCACCATATGTAAACCCCTATGAGGGAATATTCCATTCTCCGATGGTTAAACTACCAATCCTAGGAGAATGGAGTTCAATGCTATCTGACATGTGGTAGCACCTCGAGTCCATAGGTAAACTCTTGTAAGTAAGGACTACATCTGGGCCCATTTACCTTGGAAGTAAAGGTATCCTTCTCCCTAGGCCATATTTGGGAGAAGGTATGCTCGATTCTTACATGGGCCACTCACCACCACAAATACACCCTTGTGATTGTGTGCCACTTATAGGTAAACCCATGTAAGTGAATCTATCATTCTCCTCTGGTTAAACTACCAATCCTGGTAGAATGACTCCCAATGCAACCACACACTGGATGAATACTAGCACCTTGAGTCTTTTGTCCTTTGAAGAGTACGCCTAGGCCATTCACCACAAGTACACCCACGTCAGTGAATGTCTACCCGATGTTGCCTCCTAGAGAACCATCAACACCTCAAGTCTTATGTCCTTTGAAGACTACGCCAAGGCCATTCTCCATGAGTCAAATCACCATGACCAATCCCGGGAGAATGTCTGCCCAATGTTGCAAAACATCAACGAAAATAAAAAGACAAAGTAGTCAACAAGAGGTATAAAAGCTTGTACCTGAAGATGAGGTTGTCCTTGAACGCATGGATATGGATGTTGATATCGAGAATATATAATTTCCCAATGACAAACAGAGACTTCAAAAAATCATGGAAGTTTCAATTGAATTAGCAACTCAAGAACAAGCCTTTTCTGAAGAATAATATTTCACTATAGAGAATGTTTTATTTGATAAAAGTACCAAAAAAATAATTTCGAAAGACTCCATTTAAAAAATAAAATGATTCAAGGAAAATCCAATTCTAAGTCAGATCTCAGCGGTGCACCACCTTCCAGAATTGTTCATATTCACAAGGCTACAGGGGAAGCACTTGAAATGTTGGTTGATGAAATGGAAATTGAAAACACCAATTTGAAAGAAAGAATCAAAGAATTGGAAATTGCATTGATGCCACCTCGAGTATTTACAATTCTAATCACCATTATGAAGCCATGGAAGACTTTGGATGGTGCACCCAAGTCTAGTTCGAAACTGAAAGGGAAATCAAGTTTACTTGTGGTTATTAGACAGTATATTGGAAATAGCATTCAGAAGAGAATGTCTCTAATTCTTGAGACATAGGAGTTAATGAACAATTTTATTGCTTTGGCATCAAAAATGTCAAATTTGAAACAATACCTGGAAGTTGATCTGAAAATGATTAAGGGTTTTATAAAGAGGAAATCACTACTTTTGTTATTAAAGTTTCAAATATGACCGAGCTTAAAAGAAAGGAAGAAAACTTACCCTCCCCAACTTGCATAAACAATTAAAGGCTTGTTGGATAAAAAGAATTAAATGCTTAAAATAAATATTGGATGACCTTGATACTCTAAGTGTCAAAAGATGTGAATGTTATTTAAAATTAATTGATTTGGGCTTAGCTGGAACTACGGGAGAGGTTGATGACAAAAAAATCATTTTAAATTCAGTATTTATGACTAAGGAATAGTTTTAGGAAAAATTGGAATCATTAAAATATGCATCGGCAGAAAGGTTCAATGGTTTAATGGAATACTCTAAATTTGAGGTATAAAATTGGTTAGTCAATTATGAGAACAAGAATGAGGATATAGAAGATACATTACATCAAGTTTCAATTGAGAATCGAGACATTAAAGATTAATGGTTTGATATAAGAGTGACACAAGAGGTAATTGTCACTCCCATGAGGGATTATGTTGAAAATTGGTTAAAGCAATCCTTGATCAATATAACTAAAGAAAAACAATAAGTTTTTGTTACAACCGACCCAAAAACCACAACTTGGGAGAATAAAAAAGGACCATTGGAAAACAAATATTCAGAGAAAGAACACCATCATAGTGAGTAATATCAATCACATTCTTGATGAATAGAATCCAACTTCATCTGAAAATATCTGATATGCGTAATGAAGTGTCGGCCGAATCGAAATGGAAGCAATGCGGCTAGGGACTAAACCCTAGCCGCCTCCGATCTTGTTTGTTTGCAGGGACGCGACTAGCAGCGACCAGGGTTTACAGGGTCGTGGATCAAAGCGTCCCTCTCGCCTGAGTTCAGTTGGGCATGCGTTTTGGGAGTGCAGGGGCGCGTCTTCGACTGAAGCAGTGACCAGGGTTTGGCATGCGTGTGGCCTCTGTGACTTGCTCCGCCTCTTGCTTGCTGGTGGTCGCCGCCCACTACGATGGCCTCAATCCCGAATGCCGAGTTGGAAAAAGATCCTTTGGAAGCCTTCAAAATGTTAGTTCGCTCAGCAGGACCTAAATCCAAGCCTTCTCTCTCGTCTAAGTTTGTTAAGAAGATGGAGGAGATCCCTTCTCTGGAGCTATCTCCAGAGGACCCTTGCAAGCTTGCCCTCCTTCTAGCAGAAAATGCCCTCATCGGAAAGTTTACGGGGTTGTGGCCAAGCCCCAAAACTATGGAGGCATGGATGGATGATCGTTGGAAGATGCTGATACAGGGAGAAGTTTCTCTATGCGCAGTAGGCAGGGGTTTTTTTGTCTTCAGCTTCACGCGGAAAGTGGACCGTGATCTAGTTTTCAGATCTGGACCCTATTTCATGGGGTCGAGAGGGTTGTTCTTAGCCCCCTGGACTCTTGACTTTAACCCCGGAGCCGAGATCACAGCAGCCCCTGTATGGGTTAGGTTGCCTCACCTCCCCTTGCATCTCTGGGGGATAAGCTCTCTGGAGGACATTGGGAATAAGCTTGGGCGTTTCCTGGACAGTGCGGAGCCGAAGGGGGATCAGTATACCTGCGCTCGTATTTGTGTTGAGGTTAACCTCGAGAAAGGACTTCCAGACACCATTAATCTCTCACTGGGGGAATGGTGCCATATCCAAGAGCTGGACTACGAGCAGATTCCGTTTAAGTGCCTCCGGTGCCATGCTTACGGTCATTTCACAAAAAGTTGCCCCAAATCCTCTGAGGAGCCGGGACCAGTCAAAGAAGATGATTTTCAGCCAGTAACTAACCGACGAAGGCAGCCAAGGTGAAAGGATCTGCTATCCCAGGCCCCAAAGGCCACCCATACGGCAAAGGCATCTCTAGAAAATAAAAACAACTTTGATGCGCTGAAGGATGATGAAGCCCGAGAGCCAGAAGAAACAACAGTTATGGAAGATCCCCCGGCAGATGAAAGCCCTCCGGATTCCACCCCCCCAGAAACAATGGCAGCAAAAGAAACTCGGGCCTCAGTTCCGGAACCTCCTGCCTCTACAGGTCTAGTTGTATCAGTCCCCCCCAGAGGCTCTGTGGAAACTTCTGAACCTGACGACAATTCAGTTCCGTCTCCACCCCTTACCCGAGGGCGAAAGACCAATAAAGCGCGCAGAGAAAAGGAGGCGGCCTCCAACATTTCTTTAGGTTCTCAGAAAAAGTTGGATCCCTACATTAAGGGGAAATCTTCATCCCCCTCAGTTTAATGCTTTGCTTCTGTATTCTACTATGCTCACAATTTGTGAGAATTTACTCATGTATGCAATTTTTGTCATTTTCTCGAATTAGCTCAATAAGAAGATGGGATTGGTTTCCCAAGACACTCACAAGAAGGTTGGCAGCACTGTTAGAGGTCACCAACCTTCTTCAGATATGTAACTTTCTGATTCTGGCTTGCCAGAAAGCCGATTAATGCAACATAACCGTTCTTGTCAAAAAAAATATCAATCACATTCTTCTCAATTATTTTATCTTCCTATTCAAAAGTCATCTAGTTGTGTCTTATTTGTCCCAAGAAAAACATAACCGATTTATAATCGCTTTCTTTTTGCCTTATTTTCAGGTCCTTCCCTATTCCATTCTTTTATTTTATGGTCCGCGTGAGCCTAATTCCAGTCCAACTTTGAACGAATGCATTTTATTTTTAATACTATCAAATAATATATTTTTTGAAAATATCCCAAAGAACTATTTTGGGGATAAAATTTAGTGATATCTTTAAACTTTGAGTCTTGAGCATGAGATATTTAAAGTTTTCCTATCATATTATATCTTGTCTTGAATGCAAAAGAATATGTTAAAGTTCCCTCATATGTGAGTCTTTTATCTCTCTTTCCTTGAATGTGATGAAAAATAATGAGTGTTGTGATGGATATGAGAGTTATTTTATATTTCATGTAACTATTATTTATTTTCTGTATAATATTTCTGCAAATATTATATTTTTTATGAGTGAAGATTCCTAGTCCTTTTCTCAGGAATTCTTTGATAAATGTATATTATTTTCAATCAGCAATATTTTTTTACATTTTTATTGAGTGACAAATATTTGGGGTTTTCTATTTAGCATTCTCCCATTTTCATATTAAAGTCCCAAGATATTTAAGATTGATCTTTAAATAAAATACAAAGGAGTACCACCTCTATAAAAATGCAGGGGGATATTTATGTCCTCGTGAGGTTGTTATTTGGACCTTAACAGATCTATACATCAACAATTGTTTGTGGTGGCTATTATGGGTTAACAAACTGTTGCAAGGCATTTTTGACCCAATTATCAATATTGTTTTTTATTGGTGGTATGGTGATTTCTTGCTTAACTTGAAAAAATCTTGTCCTCCATTTCTCTGTGCTCTAGTTGCAGTTGCTCAATGGATGACAAGTACTCTTCATTGTCATTGACAAATTAACAAGCCATTGTTTCAGTTCTTCTTCAAGAAACTCCTTGAGGTTTTAAAAGTCACTAGCTAAAGAAGTCTTCATTGCCACCAAGTCACTATTAAGCTCCTCTTTAGTGATCATCGTTGAATTTCTGAAAAGTTGTGGGTCCTGCATTTCTTTAACAACATCAAATGATTTTAGAATAGCATCACCTCTTCTTTCATCGATTTGTTGGCAAGTAGTAATTGCATATTGCATCATTTTTATTCATTGTTCCCAACCTACCTTTATTTGTCTTACGAAATTGTTATTCAGCAGTCCCTGCAGATTTCTTCGATGGTCACTCATACTAGTCATTTGTGCAACAAAAGTGTTTAGCTTGTTTTTGCAGTAAGCTTCATCATGCTACAAGTCTCTTTCCAAATCACCAGAAAAAGTAAAGTTCTTTGTGAAAGATCATGTATACTGGTGCTAACTTCCCATACATGTCTAATTATATTGAGACTTATGTTAATGTTATCAACCACATAGTCTCTCACTCCTTTCAACAATTGTAGGGACTTTGTGACTGGCCTTGAGATTGTTGGAGTACTTGGAGGTGTTTTTTCTGCTAAAAGTATGGCCAATCGTTGTGCAAACAGTGGTCTAGACTGAGTGCCTCATCAAGTTCACTTATTATTTTCTTCAATTTAATGGTTTGCATCTCTTGTTCTAAAATTGAATCTGCAAGAGAAACCCATTTGGAGTGATGTAGTTGCATGAGTTCAGACAGTGAAACTCCTCATACATCGACCATTGACCTTAATTTATAAACCACCTTTTTCTGTTTGACATTGACCCTCTCTACCTGCAACTTCTTTACGTGCCTCTTGTACTGAGTATTTTGCATTGTTAAGGATGGTTTGTCAAAGAACATGGGTCCCTCTATTGTGAGGTCTGTGTAATTTCTTGGCTTTCGACAATTCTTCGGGCTTCTTGGTTGGGCAGCTTTGTGCTATCGATTTCCATATCTTCAATATTTGTTGGAGTTCTTGTATCTTGTGAATTGTCTCTTTTTGGGGTTTGTTTCATTTTTTGATGAGACATTGTATGTGCTCGTTCATGTATGAGGTGGTTTCTCACCACCATCATCTCCAGTAGACCCGTCATTACTCTCTTCTATGTTTCCCTTTTATTGTTGTGTTCTTTTCTCAGGAGAAAATATCTTATGCAGCTAGTGATTGGAGGAATACTGGACATTAGCACTAGATTTCGCCCTTTTCCTTGGTTTACCCTGGCTTTTGGTATTTGAACTTATTTCTTTCAACAAGCCATCGTTGCATGCATTCTTGTCCTTTTTTTACAGATTCTCAGGGATTTATTCATTAAATCTTGTAAAAAGGTTGTTGTACCTTATTGATGCTAAATGTTCGGAGAACAAGCCCTCGGGATCATAACCCCCTAAAGGATCTTTTTCTTTTAGATTAAACAGACTAAGTGTCTCTGAGACTTGTTTCATATGCGCTAGATTCCTTACCATTGTGTCCTCAACTCAAGGAGGTAATGTATTAATTGCGTTTTCCTCTTTGTGTCAAATAGAATAGACTAGGTTTTATACTGACGACAAACTTCCGCAACAAAATACCTATCACTGACAAATATAGAGAGTAGAAGTGGGTTTTCTTGACAACCATACAAGTGGATGTAAGTATGGTTTTTCTCTTGAATGCAAATGCTTGTTCCCTTAAGAAAATATTAAGCTTCCTTGGTTATTCTCTTGGGATCTGTCCCAACCAAGGTGTGTCTGAACTCTCTAACAAACTTATCTTGAACAATGCAAAAATTGAATGGTGCTTTATGCTTGCATAGCATCGGGTGCCAGAACTAAATTGGTTCATTGTGTATATTAACAGTCGCCTTGACAAGGAGACTCTCAAAGAAATTGCAAAATACAATTGTGAATACCAAATATGTAGCCATGAAAAATATTTGAGTGCTAAAGTAGTTACTTAACTGAAAATAAATTTCATTTGATACGACCTATGCCCAACCAAACATGGAATCCTTACGAAACAAAAGGTACAGTTCATATAGAGTTGACCCAGCTTTGTGTGAAGTTGACTCACGGCCAGCAACATGGGCGAATAGCCATGAAAAGTCTCGATACGGTTCTTATAGAAAGGTTATATCGATTGTTGAAAGGTCGGTCGACATGTTTGCAGAAAGTATCTCAACACATTAGAGCCTCCTTCCTAAGAATCCAGGAAGGTGTCTGCATCTGCAAGTTGAAGAGTTTTATTTGCAAACGAAAGACAAAGCATTTTATAGAACATTTTCGGAGTAAGCACCACTATATTCTTTGTTTTTGTTGTTACTTTAATCATCCTTGTCCTTGAGTCGAACCTTCGAGCACACTAGTTTACTATCTCTTTGAGGTTGAATAATTGAAGAACACAACCAGCATTGACCAGGCCTATGGTCCATATTTTGTCATTTTTGTTTTCTTCTCGTGACTTGTTCAAGAACCACTGGCACAAGGCAAACCAATGGAAATTATTGTCTTCCTTGGCTAGTGAATTGATAGTATCACCACAAAAGGGATCTTTCCTTCCTCTATTTTCCATACTGATGATTTTTTAATGAACCTTGGTATAGGTGAACCTTGTGAATAGTATATTAGCGAGGTCCAATTGCTTTAAAACATAATGCATTGTGCATATTCACTAGAAAATAATTTATGTACATATGCACTATGTTTGAAGCATGGGTAATCATTAATAGGAACCATTATCTAGGTCACAGAAAAGCATGACATTTACTTTGCATGAGATCTATTACCTACTTGTTGTTCTTTCTAAGTAAATTGGAGCAAATCATGTTGTCATAAATGCTTTGGTTATAGTGCAAATTACCTGACTTGCCAAAATCTGTGCTATGAAACTATTGCGTTTACAGATAGTGGGAATTGTGACAGGTATGGTTGTGGCGCTTTTGCCAAAAGGTTGTTTCCGCACGCAAGTTACTTACAGAATACAAATAGCCATAAATAGATACCACTAAACAACTCATAGAAAAGTATGACATTTACTTCTCACAAGTGGTAAATAACTTCCATTTTTTTACAAATGGTGGCAAATAAAGGTGTCATAAATGACTCGGTTACCATGCAAATTATGTCGCTTTTTAGAATGTCGGTGCATAACTGTTGGAAATTCCAAATTGTGGAAGTGACAATTGTGCCTGAATCAGCCATGAATTGTGCCCACAAGGGTTGAAAATAAAACTAAAAAATTATTGACTGTGTGGACGATATATATGTGTGGAGTGTGAACATGTGGAAGATATAGGTGTGCGGCGTCTGGGGATATCGCAATGGAAAAATGCTTCACGCAATGTGAAAAGTGGCTAAGTAAAAACGCTATTAACCAAAAAAAATTGGAAGAATAGTGCATCGGCAGTAGAATTTTATACAAGAAATGCATTTCGGCTCTTGCATTGCAGGATCCAGTCCATGTCCCACTAGCACAAAAGGTTTCTTCTTATAATCGCAATAGCTTTGCAAATATTAGATAAAAAATTATGCACAGTGCATAGGCAATGAATAGTGTTTGAAAAAACACAATTCATATAATAAAGTAGAATAGCATTATTGTTTATGCAAAAATACAATGATAAGAATAAAGTAAAAAACAACTAAGAACATTTATCATTAAACTTTGTAAAAACAAGGGTTAAAAATAAAACTAATAAAGTCTTGATTGTGTGGGCAATATATATGTGCAAAGTGCGAACATGTGGAAGATATAAGTGCACGACATCGAGGGATGTCGCAATGGAAAAACACTTCGCGCAATGTGAAAAGTAGTTAAGTAAAAAGGCTTTTCACCCAGAAATTTTCGAAGAATAGTGCATCAGCAGCATAATTTTTTACAAGAAATGCATTGGGTTTGTTGCAAGGGAGGAGCCAGTTCCATGTCCAACTAACACAAAAGGTTTCTTCTTCTAATCACAAGAGCTTTGCAGATGTTAGATAAAAAAAACGGCACAGTGCATAGGCAATGAATAGTGTTTGCAAAAACATAATTCATATAATAAAGTAGAATAACATTATTGTTTATGCAAAGAAGGCAATGATAAGAATAAAGTAAAAAAAAGATAAGAACATTAATCATAAAACTTTGTAAAAATAAGTGAAAAAAGAAAAGTCTTCAAGGTGGAGTAAGAATTAGTGAATAAGTTATGGTTGTGTTGAGTGCGGAGATACAACAGTAACCAAAAGAGTGAAGAGGGTTGTTGGGTTGTTGGGTTGTAAGAAGAGAGTTGAATGGTGGAAGAAAGCCTAAGGGGAAGAGAGGAGGGTTAGGATTTAAGTTGTTATGTTCTTTTTATATGTGTTTAGCATGGCCATGTTGGTCTTTGTTACATGTATCGTTTTTGTTGCTTTGATTTCTATTAATATATTTTCTAGTTGATTGTGATTTTTATTTTTCCATTTGTGTTTTCTTCTTGTGGATTTGTATTTCCCCCCTTTAATATTTGGTTTTGAGATTTTGTATGTTCAAACGAAGAGAAGGATATGTGTGCAAAGAACAAAATTATGTCGAAAAATTTCATAGCTCATGGAGTCACGGGGACGACAACCGAAGTAGAAGTGTGTTACACATGAAATTTGCACACCTAGCTACCTCGCCCTAAGTGTCGTAAAGTGTCATATAAGTGTCTCATACACCTCGACACCATGGAATAATCTATGTCACAATCCCTAGTCAATGTGGAGGAGGGATATTACATAAAGGCCAAAATTACAAGTGCACATGAATTATTATTATTAATCATGAAAAAGAAATTAATTAAGTGTGAGAATCCACCTCACATTTGGTTTCTTATTTTTTAGGGAAGGTGGAGGATCTCATGGATGGTTGAAATATTTCCTCCTTAAAATCCTTGAGAGATATTTCCTCTCTAAAATCCTTAAGCAATATTTTCTCCCTAAATATCCTAAAGATCCCTTCTTTAGTGGATATGATGAGAGATCCTCTCCATGGTGGTTAAGCCTCCAAATCCTATATAATGAGGGCTTTCCATGGAGGAAGGAGGCATGGAGAAGTTTATAGATACCAAACCTATGATCTCATAAGGAAGGAACCAAATTGGAGGTATCAAACTTATGGTCTTGGGAGCTTTGTGCAAGGGTTGGACGAGGAGGACTTGGAGAGGTTGTTGCGACTTCATCAATGGTTTGTAAGTATCTCTTTTGAGTTCTCATAAATATATATGTGCTTGGCATGTTTCCTTCAAGTTTGTGTACATTGGCATGGACTTGTCTCTTTAGATAAATTTAGATTTAAACTAATCTAAATTTAGATTTCCTTGATTGAGTTCTTGTTAGAACAAGTTTCTATTTGTTTTCTTTCAGTTCTCGTTGCTTTGAGTGCATGCTTTGTTTGAAAACTTTGTTGCTTCATGTCTTTTGCATCTGCATCTGACTCTTTCTTCTGATTGAAAGTTGTGGAGCATTGAATAATTTGTATTTACTTTCTTTATACATCATAATCAAACAAATAAGATAGTTGCATTCTTGATTTTGGGTAGTGGAACTAGCTTGCATTTGAAGTAGTGAAATTGCATGGTTTTTGGCATTTTTGGCATTTTTGGGCCAAGAATCGTGTATTGGTGTACAGTCTCTTTGACTCATTTCTTGAAGATCTTGATATTGATGAGTTTAATAAAAAAATTGGGATATTATGCATTTGGGAATGATAAAAGTTTTCTTCTTCTCGTAATATAGCTTTCATCGAAGTGAAATATTTGCATTCTCATTTCTTTGCATTGTTTAGAGTCAGTAAAAACATCATTTAGTCCATGCCATTTTCATCTTGAGTAAACAACAGCCACTAAAATCAATGCTAAACTAAAATTTATCAGACATTTTTACATTTTCTGGTAGCAAACCTACATTAGCTTAGGGTGTAGGGATTTGGAATAGGTGTGAAACATAACTTTCCAAAGCTGTAAACAAACATAGAATCTTGAGTTAGAGAGCGGTGAAATCCATTTACTACATTTTGTCCTGGGAAGCCCTTCTAACACAAGGGTCAATCACGAGGTCGCATTAGAGCCAACAGAGTTACTCACCCTGCTTTGTTGGTCTTGGTGTAGAGATTGTGCGTATTATTGGGGGTCACTTGAGGGTATACCCACGATTATGTGTGGGATCCTCTCGAGTTGATTTTGGGATATATGCCCTGCCTTTGCGCGTGGAGCGGACTGTCGACTGTTTCCCCAGGAATCATTGGTGTAGTTGGTAATCTTAGTATCCTATCTCTTTAGGGTCTTTACACGAGGTGATTGTGGAGGGGAAAATCTTCACGATACCTAGAATTGATGTTGGCCAAACTCACTCGAGCTCCTTGGAGGGTATACCCATGATTATGTGTGGGAGCTTGCACCAGGGTGTAAATTCGTTAAGCAGGTTGTCAACATAACTTTTCCACCCACTCTATCTCATCCCCTTCTTACATTGTTCCCACGACGTTGGATTTCATCACCAACTAGTGCATTCATTGTGAGAAGGTTTTGTTTGTTTGTCTGCTTCCTCGATTTTTAGCATGTGTTGTTTATTTTCCCTAGTAGACTCTAGGTTGGATCTTTGTTTAATGGCATTAGTTCCTGAAACTATCAATGGAGAAACCCCTGCTCCAGGAGAACCTTTTGATTTTCCTTCTTACGGAAACATTGGTCCTCCTTACATCGCTACTTTGAGCCTTCTATGTCTCACAATTGGGTTACTAGTATGGTTGTTTTCCACTCTGGTAATATCGAATGCAACAAGTGTTTCATATGTAAGCACACCACCAACACATCAACCTCATGTCGACCTTTCTCCTTCTTCTCCCATTAGGTCTCCTTCCCTTTCTCCTTCTTCGCCTAGTGAAATCTCTAAAGCGAGTAGCCAGGTTGATAAGAAGAAGAAGAAATGGAAAGAGAAGAAGAAGAAGAACCAGAAAGGGACCAAACCTCCAACCACATCATATGTTGGATCCAAGCAACTAGTTATTGTTAATCGTACTAGGAGTGTTGATGAGGTCGACAAGACTACAACGAAGAATCCAAAACCCAAATTCCCTTGCAGTATTTGTAAGGGTGACCACTTTTTTAGGGATTTCCCTGGTCTTCCCAAGGTCTTAGAAATGTGGTCCTCCGCGTCATCGGCCCCTACTAGACATGTGGTGACACCCCATCAACTAGTGACGTTAAGGTTGGTAAGAAGAAGAGAACTGTCAAATTTCCTTGCATGTTATGCGAAGGTGATCATTACTCTCACCCTTTTCCTCGTATGGACGAGGATTCTTCTCTTTTGGACAAGATTAAACTTCCAATTGGTTATTGTAAGATTCCTCCCAACCCATCGTTAGTTTATGGACTGGTCAATCCAGTTCCATCCTCGGTCATTCTAGTTGATCAAGTGGTCAATCTGGTTTCATCCTCGGTTGAACCACTACCCAAATTAGCTAATCCAATTTCGCCATCAGTCAGCCCCACTCTTCATCTAAAGAGTGAACCCAAAGTGGTTGCTCCGGTTCCATCATCAGTCAATCCCACTCCTCCTCTAAAGAGTGCCAAAGTGGTTTCTCTGATTACATCATCGGTCAATCCCACTCCTCCTCTGAAGAGTGCCAAAGTGGTCGATCTGGTTCCACCATCCGTCGACCCCATTCTCCCCTTCGAGGATAAAACCCAAGTGGTCAATCTGATCCCATCATCGGTCGATCCTACTCTCCCTCTAGAGAGTAAACCTGATACTGCCCATGTTTTTCTCGTTGATACAGAATCTACCATGTTGGGGGGCATTCCTCCTTCTCCCGCGAAACCCCCTCCAAGTAATGAGGCCATCCTTTTTTATTGGGGTGCACTAACTGGACCTCGTCTTCCCTCTCACATTCCTTTCAAGATTACAGTACAGGTTTGTGGTCAGGCCATTCCTCAGACACTGATAGATGAAGGTGTGTCCATTAGTATTTTAGCTCTATTTCTTGGAAATATTTCAGTTATCTTCAGCTTGTACCAGTTACGTAGAATCTGTTAGATTTTAACAGAAGAACCAGACACCCTTTAGGAGTCCTTCCTCAGTTTCCTATAAATTTGGGAGGGAAAACTGTCTTTATTGATGTTATGGTAGTTCAAGACCCTTTGGATTTCCATTTACTCCTTGGGAGAGATTATGTTTATGCCATGAAAGCTATTATGTCCACTTTTTTCTGTGTGATATCTTTCCCTCGTGATGGAAGAAATGTGGCTATTGATCAACTTTCATGTGTTTGTCCTAACTTGATTACCAACCCAATGATCTCCCTAAATGGTTCTTATATGCAGACGATATCGCTCGTACCATAGGTCAATTATGTGGCGTTATCTCCCATACCTTCAGTTTCCGATGAAGATGAGCCTCTCACTGTAAGCTCAGCCTCTTATGACTTAGATCTGGTAGTTGACATGGTGATCTCTTCGATAGGGCTATCATAGAATGATCTCCTTACCCCTGTCGCGGCCCTCGACATGTGTTCCTTCCAAAGCATTGTTCTTTCGTCCAGTGAAGATCTCTTGGAAGTATTTGTCCCTTGACATGGTTTCCTTCCAGAGCATTATCCTCTTGGAAACATTGATTAAGAAGAGTTATAACGAGCATAGTTTCTCTTCTCTGTAGAAAGATCGTTAACAAATGAAACAGAAGCTAGGAGCATAGTTTTCCTCTCTGTAGCAAGATCGTTAAAAAATGAAACAAAAATATGTGGATTGAACCCAGAACCTGGAGCATAGTTTTACTTCTTTGTGGCAAGCTCATTAAAAAATGAAATAGAGGTCCTCAACATAGTTCTTTTCCTTTGTCAAGCTCGTTAAAAAATGAAACAATCACCTCTCCCTTCATGTCGAGTCTTTCACTAGATCTCATAGATATCGAGTTGAGTCTTTAGCTACATCTCATAGATAATGAGTCGAGTCTTTCATTAGGTATCATATTTGAAGCTTCCTTTCATCCACCCTTATCCTTTTTCTCCATCTAGTAGAGAAATTGGTGACAACCTCAAAATCAATGAATGAAACGAAGATTGGGGGGGCATGTCTCCAGCCTTTGAATATCATTTTGGAGTCAAGTTGCTATCTTTTCAAGCTAGGGGCAGAGCACCAACCATCCATGGGTATCCCTACCTTTGGAAATTACGTTGGGAATTTACAAGCATAGTTTAATTGTGTTTCAAGCTTGTGTAAAAATGAAACCAATACCGAGTTTAGTCTGTGTTCTTTCTCACGCTCGTAAATACATGAGAATGTAACCGAGTATACTTTTATCACTTTTTCGAACTCGTAAAGGTTATATGAAAAAGGAACCCCCTGGAGTCTCCGTTAATCTCTTTTCAGACTCTCTAAACATGAAAATATTGTCGAGTGATCTTGCTTCTTTTCACACTCGTTAAAAGTTTGAAAGGGCGTCTTTCGAGTGGCAGTTTATCACTTTTTCAGAATTGGAGACTAATTTTACAAAAAAGGACAACCCTGGAGTCATCTTTAAGTTATTTTTAGACTCTCTAAACATGAAAAACCACCGAGTTTTCCTTCTCTGGGCTCGCTAAAAATTACACATTGAAGGGCCCATATGGAAACGAACCCTTACTTCTTCCAGTTCGTTAAAAAAAGGAAGAGTGACTTACCGAAGGTGAGTTATATCGAGCATGTGTTACCCTCCTTGAGCTCATTAAATTAAAAAGAGGTACTCATCTATCTAGGTGGGGGAAAAAATTGAAAGAAGTGGGTCAAGTTTTTGAGAATCCTTTATGGAAGATTTTGTCGCCATTGAACATGGCACATGTTTGCATCTCATCTTACAGTTGGGTAATCTGCTTTCTCTTAATCATACCAATTCCATGTGTTGCCATACTTTTTCTTCCAGTCGAAGAGTGCTCTTATTGTCGTCACATTACATTTTGGTAATCATTGAGTCAATGCTGCCAAATCAGTTGTCGTGTCTCATCATGTTCAAGGGAAGTTTCACTTCAAACCATCCATCTACAGTATTACCAGTTTCCATTTCCTGTGCCAGTCCATACTTATTTGATTCACCATCTTACATCACTTTCCTATGTCAGTTTTGTATCGATGATGGGGGATACATCAAGGCCCTCCTTCGATGAGTCTTTTCCTGTCGACCTCAACACATCATCCAAGAATTAGACTTAGAAACCAGTTAGTACCTTGGGACTTGCATGCCTCAATGGCAGGCCTCCTCACTTCCGAAAGTGGGTTTACATCATTGACATATGATCGGATGATTCCATAAATGTTCGATCTTAGTTCATTTATTCACATTCGTTGGAATGTACTAGGGTACCTTGGGAGTCGTTGACATCATTGATGATTTCCCTCGCACTTGTTAACGGTTTACCTCAATGACTGGTAATCAAGTGGTTTCTACCATGTTCAACATCAAAACATCTATTCACATGGATATATGTGTACCACATCAGGATCGATAAGAAGACCTTGGGTTGAGTGTTCACTCTATTAACCGCTTTTCCCAGGCTGCGAAGGAGATCATTTGATCATGTTGGTATATATATTGTCACATAGATCCACATTGTGTTGGTCCATGGCTATGTTTTATCATCTCGTAGATCCACTATGTATTTTTCGTGGCTACGATCATTTCATGTCATGGAAGTATGGATCCACATTGTATCTTTGGTGGCCATATCCTTAGTCAATATTTTTCATGGATCCGCAGTGTATTGGTCGGCGGCCATGATTTGAGTCATATTGTATTTCGAGCATAGGTATGTATGTCTTATGAAATGGAACATATATTAATATTGTTTGATGGTTATTTGCAGCTTTTTCCAGGTTCTCCAACTCCACACCCTTGCATTAAATATTTGTAAACTGTTTTGGCCATCATTCTCTCTTCTGACCTCACATTTTAGGGGGGATTCTGTTACACATGAAATTTGTACACCTAGGTACCTCGCCCTAAGTGTCATAAAGTGTCATATAAGTGTCGCATACACCTTGACACCATGGAATAACCTATGTCACAATCCCTAGTCAATGTGGAGGAGGGATATATTACATAAAGGCCAAAATACCAAGTGCACAGGAATTATTATTATTATTCATGAAAAAGAAATTAATTAAGTGTGAGAATCCACCTCACATTTGGTTTCCTATTTTTTAGGGAAGGTAGAGGATCTCATGGATGGTTGAAATATTTCCTCCTTAAAATCCTTGAGAGATATTTCCTCCCTAAAATCCTTAAGAAATATCTTCTCCCTAAATATCTTAGAGATCCCTTCTTTAGTGGATCTGATGAGAGATCCTCTCCATGGTGGTTAAGCCTTCAAATCCTATATAATGAGGGTTTTCCATGGAGGAAGGAGGCATGGAGAACTTTAGAGATACCAAACTTATGATCTCATAAGGAAGGAAGCAAATTGGAGGTATCAAACTTATGGTCTTGGGAGCTTTGTGCAAGGGATGGACGAGGAGGACTTGGAGAGGTTGTTGCGACTTCATCAATGGTTTGTAAGTATCTCTTTTGAGTTCTCATAAATATATATGTACTTGGCTTGTTTCCTTCAAGTTTGTGTACATTGGCATGGACTTGTCTCTTTAGATAATTTAGATTTAAACTAATCATGGTAGAATAGGAAGTATGCTTTGTCTTCATTGTTTATTGGATTGCAGGACTCGTAGAAGGACATGGAGATCAAGCTCAACTTGGAATGAGTGAGGACAAACTTCGTAAAAAGGTACTCATACTTTATTCTTCTTCTCTATTGACTAGTTTAGCTAAATTTAAAGGAATGTCAGTGTTCAAAGTTAGCACTTTTTTGTCTTGGTCATAGGGGTCTAAGATCCAAGAGGACATTCACTTGTCCGTAGGGGAATTTTCCTGCAACAAAGTGACTTTTGTTTTATTGATCCATTCTAAAAGTGCAAATGCCAAGAAATGTAAGTGACTTCGGAAGGTGAGGCAGGGGATATAGCGAAGGAGATGCATGTAGGTAAGTTCTATGTTTTTCCATATTTGCCTCTTCATGAAATACTTGGTTTAAATTTTAAAGTCGCATTTCTTAGATTTTTAGGGTTGCTAATAGTTGACATCAATTTAAACTTGGATTTATTATTCCTTTGAAATATTTTTACTTAATAATTTTAGGGTTATGATGGATCTATACTTTTCAATATTCCCCTCTTTATTTATTTATCTCATATCTAGGGTTTCCCCGTTATCCCTTTATCTCTTACATAGGGTTTCCCAGTTATCCCTTTATCTCATACATAGGGTTTCCCCATTATGTCTTTATCTCAGGGTTTAAGAAAATTAACGCATATGCACATGCTTAAAGTGTGTTTAGTAAAGGCATTATTTAGTTTTATTTTGTAATTAGGAGTATTATGGCAATAATAAAATGATCTGTGGAGAGTTTTTCCCATTTCCTCAAACTTGAAGAGTATTTTTCTTACTTGTTTTCTATCCCTTTTGCTTTAACTAAAACATTGCAGCCACTTGTTTTGAATGGAAATCTAACTTGTAAGTTAATATTGTGCTCTCTTGTTTCCCATTTTTACTTGCATTTTTTACTCTTTTACTTGTAAGTTAGCATCGTGCTCTATTTTATCATTTTTACTTGATTTTTTAAATTTGTTGGCGATTTCATTCTCTTCTCTCTCCAATTGTTAGGTTGATGATAACTAGTTGGGTTAGTTAAAATTCTGGTGTTGCAATTTTTGAGTGTTCCAGTCATAGGAATTATGGTTGATATCGTTTCTTTATTTTCACAGTCATATAAATTATGTTTAGCTTGGGTCAATTCATTTACTAGTTAATTTCATTTGATTTGGAACTTCATGGCATTGTTTCTTTAGACAATGGAATTGCATTAAAGAAAGACAATTGCAGAGTAAGTCAGCATGTTGGCTTTAGGAATGTGTGATATTTCTTAAACATAGAGTTGGTGCAATGAAAGTTACATACGATGATACCATAAACATATAGTTGGTGCAAAGGTGGAACTTCCATGATTGGAATTTTAAAACTAAACCCCAAGTCAAATTTGACAGTTTTAACGGGGTGTTATATGGCTTTGGAGGACAAATGGAATTAACCTTCTCCTATAGTATTGGCATTGCCTCGAATAATCAAGCTGGCCATATTTACTTGGCACAAGTGGTAAATAACTTCCATTTTTTTTTTTTTCAAATTGAAGCAAGTCAATGTGTCATAAATAACTCAGTTATCATGCGAATTACTTGGGTTGTTAGAATCGTTGGTGGGAAACCATTGGAAATTCCAAATTATGGAAGTGGAAAGTGTGTGAGCATTAGCCATGAATTGTTGGAACAAGGGTTGAAAGTAATAGTAGTAAGGTGTTGATTGTACCGCAGATATACGTATGCAGACTCTGCGCAATGTGAAAAGTGGGTAAGTAAAAAGGATTTTGACCAAGAAATCTTGGAACTATAGTGTATTAACAAAAGAATTTTATATAACTCTGGATAGTCAAAAAAATTAAGACCAAAGTGATAAATTTTTAGATATGTGTCCTTGTTCGGGGACTTTCTCCCTACTTCATGTTGTTATGCCATTTACAAGATAATAACTAAGATAATCGCGAGGCGATTAAAACCAATGCTGAGTGAAGTAATAGGAGAGGAACAATTCAGATCCTTACAGAATAGACAAATTCATGATGTGGTATAAATAGCACAGGAGATCCTCCACTCGGTTAAATAAAAGAACTTGAAAGCGACACTTTTGAAAATAGACTTATCGAAATCCTACGACAGAGTTAACTGGACCTTCTTGAGATTGGTTCTTATTCAATAGGGATGAACCTAAACTCAGTCTATTGGATTATGGGGTACCTCCAAATCTTTTCCCTTGCACTTCTAATAAATGGTGCCCCTTCTCGGTTCTTCAAAGCTTCGAGAAGACTACTCCAAGGTTGCCCACTCTCTCCTTTTTTCTTCTTGATTATAGCGGAAGCCCTTAGAAAAATGCTTAAGGGGGATAGAAAAAATGGAGTGATGCAAGGAGTCAGGGTATCAGAATCGACAATTGTATCTCACTTACTTTTTATCAATGACATATTTTGTAGTGTGAATGAAACTTGGGGAGATATCCAGGCCATGAGAAAGATCATTTATCGATATTGCCAAGCTACAGGTATGTCCATCAATCTGGAAAAGTATTTCATTATCCCTAATAATTGTTCAAAAATGGAATCTAATTAATTACGAAACATCATCCCTGCGCAAGGAAAGAGTATTGATGAAGGGTTTAAGTATTTTGGTCTCTACCTTAAACCCGATTTCTATAAATGAAGGGATTGGGAATGGATAATTAAAAAAGTGCAAGCCAGTATTTCAATCTGGGTCAATAGATTGTTATATAGAGGGGGAAGACTAGTCCTGCTCAAGTTAGTCCTGGAGAGCATATTGTTTTACTGAAACTCCATTATATCCATCCCCAAGGGGGTGCTAAAAAAGATACGCAAGATGAGTTTCCATTATATTTGGGTAGGAAATAAGTTATCAAGCGATATCCACCTAGAAAAATGGTCTTCCTTGTCTCTTCCCAAAGATTTAGGGGGGTGGGGGATAAAATAAATCTACCCCTTTGCGAAATCCATGGCAGGAAGAAACATGTGGAGGCTCACAAAAATAAATGTGTTTTGGATGTGCATTATGAATTCAAAATATTTCACTAATCTGACTATCGAGGAATGGTTATGTGTTCCCTTAAAATCTTCTAAAGGCTTGATTGTATGGAAGGCACTCGTTGAGTCCTTCCCTTTAGTAGGGAAATGGACATTCTGGAAGATAGGGGATGGAATCAATATCTGAATAGGGAAGGACCCATGGTTGGGTGCAAGAAACAATTTGGCCTGTTCGAACCCCTTATGCAATTTCTTCGGAACCAGAACATGGTCTTTTTATATGATGCATGTGTAGGATCCCCTTAGCCTAGAGGTCGTTCAGGTTGGAAAGACGCTGCCTCCCTAGGCCTCCCTGAATTGTTTTCCAAGGAATGGGAAAAATACATAGGATTGCTTTGAGAGAACTTCATTACCCTTAACGATGAAATTGTTGACTCTTTGTGTTGGTCCAAACACCTGAAGGACGAAACCTTCACAGCCAAGCTAGGGTATAAATCTTGGCAGAAGGAAAGGTTTGAAGGCTCCCAAAACTGGTGGTGGGGACCAATTGGAAAATCAAAGCCCCACCCATATATAAAATAACCTTATGGCTAGCACTAAATAACAAATTGTTAACTTGGGACAATGGCTTAAAA
The DNA here is from genome assembly GCA_009831015.1 of Picea engelmannii. Lineage (NCBI taxonomy): Eukaryota > Viridiplantae > Streptophyta > Pinopsida > Pinales > Pinaceae > Picea > Picea engelmannii. Next base: position 57,881 of record ML792428.1, on the reverse strand, counting down.
GGGGGATGGAATATCCCAAGAAGATGTCCTCTTTGTAAATCTGATTCAAAATCAATTGCTCACTTATTCATTTATTGCCTCTATGCAGCACATGAAATGAATATAATGACATACCAGCTTAAGGTTAATTTGATTTGGAACAAAGAAAAACTGGAAGAATGCCTAAAAGATTGGCTACAGGACAGAGCAGCAAAATTATACTTAGGACTTCCAAGCAGTTGAGTATGTGTTATATTTTTTTCACGAGTAGAAGTGTATGTCTTTGTGGTGGGCATGCAAGGGGGTTTAATGGGGGTGCAAGGGGGAGAAATCCATCCATGCAGGGGTTCAAGGGCAGTGCCCCCGAGAAAAAAAATTGCCTCGGGAAACGTGTCACATTTTTGGGTGGTTTTTCGGCAGATGGTGTTTTACGATGGTTTTCTATTTCTGATTAAGGAATTAGGGTTGTTGACTAATCCAAGTCATTAGGTTAGGGTTTTATATTTCGTTGACTCTTATATGCATATTGTATTGTAAACAATGTATCACTATGAATGAATATAGAATATGATGGTTTTCTCGGTTTGGGTTTCCAAGGGAAAAATCTTTGTGTAGTGTTTGTATTTTCTATTGTATCTTTTCTGCTCTTTTACTGAAAATTTGTTTGTAGTAAATATTGTACAAGGTTAAAATATACACAAGCATCTTCACTTCCAATTTTTGGTGGGCTCACAATAACGCAATCTTTAATGAAAAGTTTACGCCACCAGAAGTGACGGTGAACCTAACTCTAAACCAAGTAGTTGAATTCAAATAGGATCTGAAAGCATTAAAATTGCGCTTCCCTTTCATTTTGTCTATTGATTACGAAGTGCCTTGGGGGTATTTTGACGGAGCAAGTCAGGGACACCCTCCAATGTGTGGAGTTGTGGTAGTTCTTTTTATCAAACAAAACCATTATATACATATCAGATATTCCCCTAGTACTGGCAGCAGGAACAAGGAGGAATTAATAGCGCTATGGACATTGTTGGAAACAAAAATAAAAAAAAGATGCTAGGAAGCTCCAAGTTTTTGGCGACTCCAAACTAGTAATTGACTGGGCCAACATGAAGAACTCAACTCAAGAAATAAGACTAGCTAATATCATGAGAGATATTAAGCTTACCTTTCAGTCTTTCAAATGGATTTCTTCCCACTACATATTTTGGGAGCTCAATTCCAAGGCAGATGAACTATCAAAAGAAGCATTGCTACTGCCAGTTGGGGCTTTTGGATACTATGAATTTATGGAAGGTGAAGAAATAGAAGATATGGAGTTCCGTCTTTGAGAATTCCATCATACTTGAGAAGGAAATTTTTCCCAGAATTGTATGATGGATTTGAGTTTTGTAATAAACTTAGAAGATCACCCCTCAAGTAGACCGTAATAGTTTTTGAAAAGACAAAAGGAAAGGCCTATAATAAGGTGTGCGGACTAGACTGAAACATGTATATTTTCCATTATGGATTAATATTAAAAAAAAAATCTTTTGGGGAAAAAAATTAGATATGTAAATTCATTTAGGTATATACATATATTAAAAAATAAGTACATAAATTGAAAAAAATGTTGTTATGCATATGCTTAACTAAAAAAATATTGTTAAATATATATACCTTATGCCCTTATATATCTTCAGCACAGACATATATTTTGTGCATCCACATAGGCATATCTCCTGGACAGCCAACACTTGGTCTAATTTGAACCCTTGTCTGGATAATTCATATCAACAAACCTATTGCACTACTGCACTTTGCAACTCCACACTTCCAATTGTTCAATAGCACGAATATTGTCCACCAATGTAATTTACATGATAAGTGGCTAAATTTTTGCAAGTTTGTTTTTCTAGGACTCCATCAGTTGTGCAGAGCATTTTGTTATGACCATATCTAGGCACTTTTCATTAGTAAATAAGTAATATGTCCAATGAGCAACTTAGCATATGTCAGAATAATTGTAAACTTTTTTCACTGAGAACACTTTGCATGGAACTTTCTAAAACATAAAGAAAAACCTAAATTGTTCGATGTGGAAAAAACTTAGTATATAAGTGAAGTGTTTAATGAAGATGTTAGCATATGTCAAAAGCAATGTAAATAAGTGTTCAATGGGGAGATTAGCATATGAAGAAAGCAAAGTGTTGAAGATGTATAATTAACTTTTATTAAATTAATAAATAATTATTAATCTTTTAATTATTAACTTGTATAGGAATATATTAAAAAAAAAAAAAAATTGTTTTTACACCAACTAATAGATATCATTATCAAATACTATGTTAAAAAATTTACCCATAATTTCTATCATTTATGCCCATTTCAAACACTTAAAAAAATTACTACATCGTTTTTTATGTATTTTATCTACTAAGTGTTCATTGTGCACGGATACACCTATGCGTAGGTGCGGAAGCCATATGTGCAGATTATATGTATGTGTTGAAGATGTATTTTATTTACTAAGTGCTCTTTGTGTGGGGATATACCTGTGCGGAGGTGCGGAAGCTATATCTGTGCGAAAGAAATACAATTTTTTGCATGATGTAAATTAAAATATTTTCAATTGATTAACATAATTTTCATGTCACACATACAATTGTTGCTTGTCAAAGATTTGCAGCTTGCTACATATACAATATATATGGACTGATAGGAGTCATGCAACGTGAGTGTCCAATTATGAGTCACAAATGCTTCAAGTTGTCCAAAGAAAGAAATAGAGGGACTCCTAGTCCGATAGGGACCCCATGGATGGAAAGGGACCCTTATGTTGCATAGTTATAGACACTTTTTCTCTTGTGATGTACTTAGAAGGCATTTATTGTTCGACCATTAAAAATGAAAAGGACGTTGATATGAGTGTGTGACAGGAAATTTAGTTATCAAAATGAAAATTAAATGAATATGAAGTTTGACAACTAGGAGAATCATAGAATAAGATAGAGAATAGGTAAAATGATTGTGAGGGTAGGGAAAAGCAAAGAGGAGCATTGGTTTGTTGGGTTATGAGAATAGAGTTGAATGGTGGTAGAAAGTTGAATGGCGAAGAGAGGATTTCTATTAATATGTTTTCCCATTAACTATGTGTTTCATAGTTATATTAAGTTTCACTATTCATCTCTTGTGTCAAGAAGTCTACCCACTTTCCTTCCTACAATTCTAATGTGCAAACACTTTGCATTGGTTCCGGCCCATTCTAACCTCCAAACATTTTACATTGTTTTCTACATATGATAAACTCCCCATTGAACATTTCACGTATTTACATTGCTTGTCGCATATGCTAACCTTCCCATTGAACACTTCACTTGTTTACTAAGTTTTATTCCACATTGAACACTTTAGCTTTTTGCTTATTTTTACAAAGTTTTATGCTAAATGTTTTTACTCGAAACAGTTTAAATTGCTTATTTACTAAGTTCTACTTCAAATTAAACAATTCACTTTTTTCCTTAATTTTTCAAAGTTTTATGCTAAACGTTTTTACTTGTTTTTACTTTATTCTTATTATTATTCTCTTTGTATAAACAATAATACTATTTTTCTTTATTATATGAATTATATTTTGACAAAGACTATTCATTACTTATGCACTTAGGTGTATTAAGTTTCATTGTTCAGCATATATTTCCCAACTTTAAAAATATAGAGACTACCAATCGGTGGCATAGAATGGGTTCTTCACCAAATTGGTCGAGTCTTGTTCAAATTTTTCAATTTTCTATCAAACTCTCTAAGTCTTGGCAACTCCAAGAGATCCCTAGAGACATAAAAAATATCTTGTTAACCTAGACACATGATAATTTTGTTAAGATGGTTCCATAATGCTATGGGTTTTTACCTTCTCTTTTTTATATTTCACTATGTCTTAGGATGTGGAAGAAATGCAACTTTTTGCATGATGCAAATTAAAATATTGTTAATTGATTAACACAATTTTCTTGTGACACATGCAATTGTTGTTTGTCATAGATTTGTAGCTTGGTACATACACAATATATATGGATCAAGAGTAGTTGTTGCAACGTGAGTCTCCAATTATGCCTTGCAAATGCTTCGGGTTGTCCAATGAAATAAATAGAGGGACCCATTGTCCGACAAGGACCCTTGGTTTTACAGGGACCACTATTTTTTTAGGGACCTCTAGTTTGACACGAGGGAATCCGGGTCATGCGGGGGTAACTAGTCATGCAAGGGAGTTTAGTGAAATAAATACTATATCCATAAAGTTAATCTCTTTTTTAATGTTTCTAATCTTAGCGATTTAAAATTGTGCATATATAATGAAGAGAAACCTTTGCAAACAATGAGATCTAGTCATTCTAGAAGACTATTAAATTCATCTAGATCTATTCAAACCGAATATCACAACCATTTGCAAGTGGTTCTCAAGTTGACCCATTGCATGATGGATCGATGCAATCTTTTTCTAGTGATAATTTTGGGGCAAGTTTTTTTGGGGAAATTTGAACATACAAATGAGAGAAAAGGATATTTGCGCAAACAACAAAAATTTGTCAAAAAAATTCCATAGTTAATTCACTCATGGGAACAATGGTGACCAAGGAGAAGGAGGTAGGTATGTATTTATATACAAGTTATGGCATTATAACACAATTCCTAAGTACATTAGGTAATCGACATTAACTATAGATTATAAAATCATTTTGTACAAAATTTTCTAAAATTAAATAAATCAGAGAGCTCGGATTGCTTCAATACCAAGTGCATTTACTTTGCACCATTCCTAATCACTACCCAAGTTCATTTAATTTTCACTAGCCCTAAATCACTGCCCTTTTCTGTTGGATTACTTAGAGAGGAGGTGAATCAGTAATAGAGCAATTTAATCCTTTTTAACCATATAATCCAAGTGTTATATCAATGTAGTTTTATCATTCAATAACTGTAAAGTAAATAAGCAATGAAAAAATGAACAATCATACACATACACAGTACACCAGTGTTTTACGTGGAAACCCAAAGCGGGAGAAAACCACGGAATGTTTTTTCTTATATGTCTTGAAGAATTACATTCATTGGAAGCACCAACTTCCTTTGTTTTCCAGCTACAACTGGAAGGAGGCTCCAACCCCCTAGTTTCTTAGGCTACAACCTAAGGGAAGCTCCAACTCCCCAATTCTCTGGCTACAACCAGAAGGAGGCTACAATCCCCTAAGTTCTCCATCTACAACCAGAGGGTGGCTACAACCACCTGTCCTTGCCCCATCCAACCGCCCTGGCGTATAAGTAGAATGATGGAACCACTGTAACACTATCACTGTGAGATATATTGTTGTAAACCTGTACCAATAAACCTACACAAAACAACCTGTACCAATAAACCTAAACCATGCATCAATCATGCATCAGCCTGTACCTCAACATGTAATCAAACTTTACAATAAACATGTGCATCAACCATGCACCAACCTGTACCAAACAAGTTGTAATCAACATGTACCATAAACAAGTGCATCCAACCATCTACCAAGTATGTACCAATCATGTATGAACTACTCATCAACTATGACTCATCAAAATGTATCAACATCATCAACTATACACTTCATGTTTGTGCCAACTCATCAACTATTTGTCTCAACCATGTACCCAACATGTACCTCAACCAAAATCCCTCATCAATTTCATCATCCAAATATGATTTGTAACTCTCTAATAAACCTGGTGTATATGATCACATACCTGCAAACTTTCCTTAACTTTAACAACAAGAGACTAGCTTTTTCATCAAACTTTTCTTTAGTCTCACATGACTAGTTTTGGATTAGTCAACAACCCTAACTTGAAATAATCATAACTATGTACCTATAATGAATAAAGATCTTAAAATAGTACACAAAGTTATTCAATGTGTTTTATGCAATTCCTCCAGGTGTCACTACTTGGAACCTCTCAGAAAAGGAGTTATAGAAAAAAATGGCATACCTTGTTGAATTCTGGCTTATTCTAAAGAGCGAACTTGTACAGCGTGCCCCGCACGGAATATTTGTTGTATGGATCTGAAAGTTTTACATAGAATATTAAATATTGTACTCTAACCAACACATTTGGTCTTACTTAATTTGGATCTGTTATCAATAATTTATGACGTTTTACCCGAAACACATGTTTTAGACTAGTTTCAGTACTAGCCACAAACCCTATTTTCCACGGAGTGTAACTCCAAAACTACAACGACCCACATGCTGAAATTCGTACCAAAACTACTTGGATATGTTTTCTCAATTTCCTATCAATTTCACAGTCTGAATCATTCTATAAAAAAAATTATTGTGAAATGGTGAGATGACCTGTAAATAACATACCTTAGAAAGCATCATCAAAAGGATTTATCCTCCCTTGAATTTTGACCTTCTTTACGTCACCTTCTCATTGAAATTCGGCTTATATATCCTTTGGTTAACTCAGACACCTATAGATATTAAATATGCTCAAGTGTGATTTCAAATGAGAGAGCCTTACCTCTTATTTATACTTTCGTGTAGCTTCCTCAAGGGGTTACCTTTTAACCATCTTAACCCACTTTCCTTATTTTAGGGTTAATGAACTTCTAACCACTTGTCCAATTAGTAATTTATCGATTAAATTTATTATTTAAATAATTTATTTTTTATCCACTTTGACTTATAGTACACTTATCACTTCACTTTACCTCAAGGGGTTACCTTCTAACCATCTTAAACCACTTTCCTTATTTTAGGGCTAACCCACTTCTAACCCCTTGTCAACTTAGTAATTTCTCCATTAACTTTATTATTTAAATAATTTCTTTTGTATTCACTTTGAATTATAGTACACTCATCACTTCACTTTATTATTTACCTTCTAAAAATCTCTTAAACCACTTTGACTACTTTGACCTTTTGGGGCTTCTAGCCGACTCATGAGGGTTCTCCAACTTCACATGGCCATAACTCTCTAATCGTGAGGAGTTATGTGATGTTCCACATACCACTAGAAATGGCATGACATGTACTATCCATATAGAATAGTATTATCTACAAATATATTAAAACTCATACCATTATCCATCAAAAATACTTAGGTCCATTACCCAAACATGGGTTCTCCAACTTCCATCAAGGGTTGACATCAATGACAACCAACCTTAATCAATAATATCCCTCTTTGGAATTGATGGAAACACTCTAATGCAATACTAAAATCATGCCATGCAATACTGAAGTTATATCATTCATTCTCCCCCTGGAACCATGCCTCTGTCCTCTAAATCTGATAAATCTCTCCCCCTTTGTCATCAATGGCAGAGGTATTTTTCCATTCGAGGTTGCTCCCCCTAACTGAAATGTCCTATTTATGGTGCTTCCTCATGTACATATAAGACATATAAGATAATCATTCAAAAGAATTCATTTTGGAGTAGAAATAGCTCTGAGTCTCTGGTGAAGATACTCAAAGGCTTCCCGTGGAAGTGGTTTTGTAAAGATGTCTTCCACTTGTTCTTTTGTGCCCACATACTCAACTCTGATGTTATTTTTCACAACCTGTTCCCGTAGAAAGTGATACTTTATTGGAATGTGCTTCTTCTTGGAATGCATCACTGGGTTCTTTGAGATACTGGTGGCGCTTGTATTATCACAATATATCGGAATGGGCTCATCATACTCAACATGTATATCTGTCAGAGTTTGTTTCATCCAAAGAACCTGTGTACAACATGTTTTTGTTGCAATATACTATGTCTCGGTTGTAGATAGAGATACTGGTGTTTGTTTCTTTCTTAGCCATGATACTAAACACTCACCCAAGTAGAACGTTGCTCCACTAGTGCTTCGTCGGTCATCAATACAACCTGCCCAATCTACATCTATGTAGGCAATAAGTGATAGATCCTTTCCTTTTGGATACCATAATCCAAACTCTTATGTTCCTTTGAGATATCTGAAAATCCTCTTCACTGCTAATACATGTGATTCCTTTGGTGCTGCTTGAAATCATGCCACATGTCCAACTGCTTGCATTACATCTGGTCTGGATGTTGTCACATATAGTAGGCTACCAATCATTGACATGTATTGCCTCTGATCCGTAGACTTTGAATCATCATCTTTGCTCAACTTGCAACTGGTTTGCATGGGAGTGATAATTGGTTTGCAATCTTCCATACTGAACCTCTTTAGCATTTCTTTGATATACTTGGTTTGAGAAATAAAAATTCCTTGGTTTCTTTGATGTATCTGAAGTCCCAGAAAGAAGGATAGTTCTTCAAGTAATGACATTTCAAATTCATTATGCATATCCTTTCCAAATTTCTGGCTTAACATGTCATCATCACTACCAAAAATAATATCATCAACATAAACTTCAATTAATAAAATATTATCTTGACTTACCTTGATGTAGAGGTTAATGTCTGCACTCCCTTTTCTGAACCCTTCCTGTTGTAAATATTTATCCAGTCTAGAGTACCATGCTCTAGGAGCATGTTTTATACCATACAAGGTATTTTTTAATTTACACACATAATTTGCATTCTCTGACAACTGAAATCCTTCTGGTTGTTCAATGTAGATTTCTTCTTCAAGTTCCCCATTCAGACAAGTTGATTTTACGTCCATCTGATACAATTTAATATTTTGGGGAGCATGCATAAGCTAAAAGCAATCAGATTTCTTCCATTCTGGCAATTGGGGAAAATTTCTCTTCAAAGTCGATTCCTTCAACCTGTGCATATCCTTTACATACCAATCTAGCTTTGTTCCTTGTAACATGTCCATCTTCATTTAATTTATTCTGGTATACCCACTTTGTGTCGATCACATTCTTATCCTTTGGTCTTTGAACCAATTCCCAAGTGTCATTTTTCTTTGTTTGATCCAATTCTTCATCCATGGCCTTATTCCAAAAATCATCCTCGTTGGCCTCTTCAAAACGGGTTGTTTAGATGTGAGTGCTAGGTTTGTTTGTTCTGGTGAACGCATTCTTCTTTTAGTCTCAACTTTTGTGTCTTTGTTTCCGATAATCTGATCTGAAGGATGATTCTTCTGTACTCGTCTGTTAGGAGTCTTTGGATTCACTTGTTGAACTTTCTATTCTGCTTCTGTCGGATCCTCTTCATCTTCCCCTTCTTTTTCATCTTTTGTTTCTTCTTCGTAAAGTTGTTCCATTGATTCATTTTCTTCTTCCGTTAATTCTTGTCTACCTATTTCATCAATTGTTATGTTGATTCTTTCCACAACTTTATTCAATCTCAGGTTGTAACACTTGTAAGCTTTCCTTGTACTTGATTAACCAACAAGTAGTCCTTTGTGTTAATATTATGGTAGCTGCGGGAGGTATTTACCTCCATGTGTGAACCTGATGAGAATAGAAGACTCCGGAGAGCAAGAGAAAACCCTAATGAGTTGGATAATAACCCTACAAGTCTTGTCGGCTCAAGAAGATAATTTATATTAGGTTATTAGCCTCCAAAAGAAGAAGTCGGCCAAAAATAATAATAATATACTGAACAGACACATATCCAGAAGGAGAAGTCGGCCCCAGCAAATCTAGCAAAACCAGTATAAATACAGGGCGCCAGTTCTCATTTGACAGCATCTCAAAATTGCAGTTCCCAGTTTGGTGCACACTGCAGTTCCCAGTTTGGTGTGCACATGTGGAGGAGAGTTGCAGTTGCAGCTGCAGCAGTAGCTAGTTTTCAGTATGAGCTTGGACTATCTCTTGGCTAGGGTTTGGACTATCTGATCAGCTATTGTTGGTGCATTATCCTTGGAGGAATATGCGCTACACCTTGTTTGGCTATCTAGCCTAGGGTTTTCTTCCGGAGTAATTCTTAGTCAAGGTTAAGGTGCTCGGAGGGTGGCTTCGACCTATGGTTGGGTGACGAGGGTATCGTCAATGGTAAAACAAGCACACCATATTCTATATTCTAACAGGTTATGGGCCCACACCTCCTTCATTGAGTCTAAACGTTGGAAGGAAACATAGTCGCTAGGATATTGAGCTCGTTGAGGAACTCTCGCTAGGGTTACTAGCAGAAGCAGCTCCCAAGACACTGTCGCTAGGGTTACTAGCAGGAGCAGTTGCAGAAACCCTAAACCTTTCAATGAGGCACCTTAAGTGAAGAGATTGACCTAATCTCTGGACAGATCAGTGCACCCTAGCCTAGCACATCTCTTGATACTCTCAGCAAGCCAAGACATGAAGTTTGAATTTCTGGTCAAATCTAGGGTTTGACCAAGTCAAGCAGCCATGATTAACTCTATGAAGTTTGAGAACAAGTTAGATGGAGCCTCTAACTTCATAGCGTGGAAGACAAGGATTGACCTCATCCTTTCCAAGAATAAAGTGTTGGATATCGTGAAAGGAAAGATTGTGAAGCCAGAGTTTGAAGAAGGAAAAAAGAAGGAACCGCAGAACATTGCAGCTATGGAGAAGTTCAAATATGTTGACATCAATTCCATGAGTATCATAGTGGATTCTATAAAAGACCACTTGATACCCTACATCTCCCATATTGACTCATCGAAGAAGATGTACGATGCCCTAACAAATCTCTTCTCAGTCAGAAACATTGGACAAGTTATGAGTCTGAAGAATGAGCTTCGTGACATGAAGATGAATGATGATGAAAGCATAACATCATACTTTGTAAGGATCTCCCAGCTAAGAGATCAACTACAAGATATTGAAGAGATCACTTCAGAGAAGGAATTGATGAACATATTACTCAACAGTCTTCCCAAGACGTGGGATGCATTTTCCGCAAGCATGAACACAAGGAAGGAGTACCCGACATTTGAAGAACTTTGGACTTGCTGTGCTCAAGAAGAATCAAGGATCAATGCAAAAGAGAAACCCCAAAATAAGTACGATGATCAAGCCTTCACAGCAAGATTCAAGAAC